>JAMZAV010001585.1:0-138788 GCA_024449915.1 Sweltsa coloradensis | reverse complement strand
ATTCTCGATTTCGAACGGAGGCTCGGCGAGTTGAATTCACATTGCAAGCTTTTCTCGATTAAATGCATTAGTTTTGTGGCAAAATCGTTCAAAAAGTTAAAAAGTTACATTAAAGTTAATCGAAAGTTTTTTTTTCAAACTAACCGGCGACAAAATCTGAGATAGCCAAATCATTTAGAATGTCCGTCCGGTCACGAATATGTTAATTTTAGTTTGATCCGATAAGTAGTGTAGAGGAAATTACATTATAACAAAAGTAACGTTGCCATGGCAACGAAAAGACGCGCGAAGTTTCTAATGCACTGCCACCTAGAAGTAATCAAAATATTTTCGAGGAAGTAGTCTATTATTTGTCAACAAAGAGTTTAAATAGTTTTCCCAAGGAGTCAAGATCCTCTAGATGGCAGTGGATTTTAAAGTAAAGATTTAAAAACGGGTTTACCCAAATACCTTGGCAATAATAAATAATACTGGAAACGCGAACGTCGTAATTTTTAATTTTAAAAATGTGCAATGTGGGTCTATAGCTATAACACGTGCTCGCTTATCAACGCGTCCAACTGAGCGTTTCTAGTTAAAATAATATTGAATAAATTTTTCATCATAATGCTGGTACTTCTGCATCTACTATGAATGACTCAGCCTAATGTAGAAGGCCTAGGCCTATGCTACTTTTGATTTGCATTGTACATCGGTTACCGCTAGTGCATGCATGCATGGAAGAGAGCCTTGATCACTGAGAAAAACAACATTGAACAAAATGAGTCCACTGACACCATTTAACTTTTCAGTTGAGGTCCACTAACCTCTAAACCTAATCTAATCATTCTATCTGTGGATGTACTAGTGAGACTATACGGACTCTCCCTGAGTGGACTTAGGTCTTTTGGCAATGGTCATTCGAAGATAGATTCGTATCTTGAAGTCGATGCAGTTGTTCAGTGGAAGGAGAGCTGTGTATTTTTCATGAGCTGGTTCGAGGCTACTACTGAAGCAACTGGCTTAATGTGTAAACCATAGATAAACTAATTAAATACTAATAATACAGAACGGGTTTGATTTAAATCAGAAACTAGAGAAAATTTCGTTTGATTTCATAAAAAGAATCATGTGGTTCATTTAAGTTTAACAATTTTAATATAAAATCTATGTCAATCTATTTTATTAAATTATAGAGAATGCCAAGTTCATATTTTGTCATATTTGCATAAGGCGTCGCCCGGACATTTGTTTGGACCTGGTTCAGATTAATGACACTGTGTGCTGTTCTCTGATTGGTTATTATAACGTTGCGATCGTAATTTGTATTGTTGAGAGGGTAAGTGTTTGAGAAGTTGAGTTGGAAGATGGTCGTGTTCGTGGGCGAGTTAGGCGATGTGTAAAACTTAGGAAAAGTTAACTAGGGAAAACGTTTTGAAGATAGGAAACGCGTGTTAAAAATCCGCGAAAGTGCTTATCGAGAACGAACGGCGATCTGCCTAGAAGAAATACAAGTAAACGTCTGTGAAATCAACGAGAACTGTAACCAACCGAGGTACATTTTACGAGTCTAGCCGAGACCAGGGATACGTGAGTGAACGAACTTTTGCATGCCTTAGGAACATATTAATAAACCGACGGACTTGATAAAATACAGCATTGATAGCCAGAAAAGTTTAGAATCATTAATAGCCGAAGGGCCGAGAGTAAGTTGCGGTCAAGAAGAGTCAAGAACGGTTGTAGCCGCGTAGCCTGGAGAATACGCCACAGGAAACGCAATCAAAGTTTGGTAGTTGGATTGCTACGAAATATAGATTGAAGTATCACGAAAAGGAAATCGGTAGGGATAAAATCGTTTATAAATCCAAGTAAAAGAACATATTATGAGGAACGGTTATTGACAGTTCAATATCTTGGCAAAGTTTTAGTATTTGGACAAATTGGTTTCGAAGTCAATAAATGCAGATTATTTGAAATACAAAATGGCGAATTTTAGTTGCAAAGAGTTTGAAGTTGACATCAACAATAAAAACTATGAACTTACGCGAGTGACTGAGCCACCGACGTCGAACGATTTGTATTGTTGATAAAGACGCGTGAAGTCAGAACTGTGTCGATAAAAGTTGTCGTGTTTACATCATTAACTGTCTGACAGTTTACCGTGTGAGGAACTGGAGAACTTGTTTATTGAACTTGGGTTGCTGATATCGGGCAAGTGTGAAACATTAGAACGTACGGTCGGAGTTGGTTTATCCGAACGATAAATTAACGTAATTTTATCACCGCTCGGACAATATCAAGTGACAGTTGAACTTCGAAAGGAATCACAGCCGGGATACAAACTCAAGACAGGATCGTCGGTACAAGACTGCGACAGCCAACACATACGCAGCAGGTTACTGACCTCCACGTCGAACTTCTTCGATTACATAGGGTTTCGATGGGAGTCGTGATCATTTGTGATGAGTATTAGAATAAGTTTATTACCAATTATATTGTCATAAACTTTCGGAAAACTTTACTGTTGTCCATCAGACCAAGAGATATCTTAACTAGATATCCAATTCGATTTTAGCCATCAGTACTGATAGGTAGGGTTTTGAACTGTATTCCTTGTCAATGAAGGAAATTCATTTGTGTTATACAATATAGCCCGTGCTGGTTTGACTTATGTAACCATTGATTGTCTGTTGTAATGTCATCCTAGATCTAGTTTAAATTATAAGTTGTATTTCAGAGATGTTTTTGTCTTCGATGTCTTACGATTTCTCAATTTTGTGGGTCTTTGTGAGTTATAGGAGGTTGATGTGAACTAGTTAGGGAACTTTAGACTTGAGTACCAGGTTCATGCCTAGGTAGGGTTTAAAATTCAAGTTTGAGGGATTTTAGTCTTGATCAGTTGTTTTTATTCTCAATTAATATTTTACTTCTAAGTGAGGTTAGAAATCGTGTTTCACTTTAATTAGGCGACCCATCGCCGAGTATGTTCTTGATCATTAAATCATATTTTTCGGAGTACAGCTATTTAGTGAGGTATCCAACGAGAGCCTATCGATTACCTAAGGTGTCGAAGGTTCGTTGTGTTACACTAGTACATTCCATTTGAATCTGCCGGAAAAGTTAGTCACTGTTTTTTTTTTTTTTGTTTGTTTGTTTGTTTGTTTGTTTGTTTGTTTTTTTGTTTGTATGTCTCGCCATAACGTTCGAACGGAGGCTCGGATCGAGTTGAAATTTTGACCATCCGCAAGCTTCGTTCTCGATTGAATGCCATTAGTTTTGTGGCAAAATCGTTCAAAAAGTTAAAAAGTTACATTAAAGTTAATCGAAAGTTTTTTTTTCAAACTAACCGGCGACAAAATCTGAGATGGCCAAATCATTTAGAATGTCCGTCCGGTCACGAATATGTTAATTTTATTTTGATCCGATAAGTAGTGTAGATGGAAATTACATTATAACAAAAGTAACGTTGCCATGGCAACGAAAAGACGCGCGAAGTTTCTAATGCACTGCCACCTAGAAGTAATCAAAATACTTTCGAGGAAGCAGTCTATTATTTGTCACCAAAGAGTTTAAATAGTTTTCCCAAGGAGTCAAGGTCCTCTAGATGGCGGTGGATTTTATCCACAAAGTAAAGGTTTACACACGGGTTTACCCAAATACCTTGTCAATAATAAATAATACTGGAAACGCGAACGTCGTAAATTTTAAAATTTATAAAAATGTGCAATGTGGGTCTAGATAAGGCACGTGCTCGCTTATCAACGCGTCCAACTGAACGTTTCCTAGTAATAATAATAATAATAATAATAATAATAATAATAATAATAATAATAATAATATGTAGACCTACAGTGATTACTGTGAAATGTGTAGTAGGTTCTACCAGTATACAATAAGTCAATAACCATGAAGTTACTATTTTCAGCTATTTCCTAATTACTATTTTCATAGTAACTCAGTGTCAAAAAAACTTGGAATGTAGGCCTACTGGTGCATCAAGGAAAATAGAACACACCCCTAACCTAACAAGTTAGCCAACACACTATGTATTATAATAAATATGTAAGGGTGGGTAAGGCATAATATATAATGTTTATCGTCCAGAAGGTCAAGTAACTTTATTAATGATTCCATAGTAGGTATTGTATTTGGAATATGGACATTGCCTAAAAAAAATTAATCCATAGTTTTTAAATTATAGCGAGACAATAAATAAATATCTAGGACCAGCAAAATAGGGTTAACCAATTACCAGTACCGTCGTAGGACCCATCTATTTATCAATTAACTAATGCCCAGGCTGCAGAACTAAACATTAAAATGATAAGTAGTACATGGCTACACCGAAAGAGGACTAACTTAAGTCCTTACATACCAACTGTAGCATTAAAGCAGTATCACCAGCATTACCCCTACCCTACTACTAAACACCCTACAAATAAGCAAGACAATAGAATTAGAAACCAATCTAAAAATATATCTACGGTACAAATAAGTAGGCAACATAATTTTTAGAAGCTATTAATTATTGGTCCCGATATATATTTTGTAGATGAATGAACCATACAAGAAGAATTAACCTAGAGGCTAGGTCACTATTTTTAACACTTGCTAGTGACAAATTTCTGAGATGTCTGTCTCCATTGTCACACACTGGCAATCTCACAGTGAAAAAAACTATAAAATGTGCAAGAAGAACATCAACTGGGAAGGGGTTAAAATCATCTTAAAAGAAGCTCCAGTTATGACGTGGAAGGAAAATACAATCAACCCGGCCAAAACATAATTCAGTGTTCAGTCCCATATGGCACAATCTAGCCAAAGACAAAATAATTAGGGCACAACCACATGGGTGGGAGACGCTGAAGACTGTGAAATTGCCAGTGTCAGTGTCTGAAGATGGATATGGACGTCGACAAAATTCACGCTAGTAAATGTTAAAAATATTGACCTAGGGGATAATTGTTCAGTACACTCGTCTACTAAAACAAGTAACACATAGTTACACTGGGGTTACTTCAGAACATCTTACTACAATCTCTACTTCTTAGACACATATCTACCACCTAATTAGGCACTACTTTAAAAGTCACACAGCTTATGCACTTGGGTCAACAGAGCGGAACTAAAGATAACGGCGACATACCATTTTACCATATTACCGGCAGAGGTACAGTGAGGCCAATATAACTGGAACACCGAACAAACGAATGGAGGTGCATTTTAAGTCAGTTCATTGAGTGGTGCTGGCTTGCAGAGAAGAGTGCATGTATTCCAAGATTTCAGTTATTTAGCTGTGCTACTGTAGTGCAACTATTTTCACAGGAAAAAATAAGACTAACATTAGGCCTACTATCTGTGATGGGAGAGAAACCCTCTAGATATTATACAATTCAATTAAAAAATATAAGTATTGTACTAAGTAGGCCTACTGCAAGATGTAATATTCTCTGATTAATTTAACACCGAGTTGTGGTTGATAAGGAAAAACAGATCATAGGCCTAGACAAAGTTATGAAAGTGCAGTATAAACAAGATTATAAATTTATAACATGTTATAAGCCTTGCCTACCTTGAGTCCAGCCTTGCGACAAGCTTCGAGTGAGCGAGGACTAGTCAGAATGTACGGGCTCTCTTCGGCAGTCACAGAGTCGAAGTTGTACAAGTTGAGATACAATGGTTCAGTCAAAGCTGATTTAGTCTTCATTTTACCGGCTGAGGTCCACTCCACGCCTTTCTTCTAAAATAATAAGAGAACATATAATAATAAATAAATAAGTAACCACTGAGACTCAAGGAAACCAAACTGAATAATGACTGTACGTCTGCTGCTTTCGACAGTTTGTCAGGCTCTGCCCGTCTTTGACTCATTGTGATGAATAATGTACAAATTATTATGTGTCCCCATTCCCCAATGTTGTGTCATAGCCGTGAGTGACATTTATTTGGACAACAACCTAATAGCCTACCTGTACATTTCATTTCTGGAATGTATTAAATATTAACTATTCCACCTATAGTGCATTCCACAGCAAACTGAGAGTGCCTCAGGCTACGAAAGCCGGTTCCTTTCCCCAGCCGATGTTGGACATCCCCTAGAGTAGCTCGTAAATGTTGAATGGGGGGGTGTTAAGGTTCTAAGATGTGGTGTTCAGTGGAAGGGGGGAGGCAATAAAATATATAATTTAAAATGTGGTGCGTTCTTGACCTGCATTAATGGTATTCCTAAATTACCATATCATTTCGTAAAACTATCGTTTAATAATATATTTCTGAAAATGCATTTGTAGCAGTCCGTGTTTAACTTTTATAGTTGTTTTATAGTGGCATGTACGCTTTAGCGCAAGTCTGCATATGGCTCGCGGAGTAGTGGCAAATGACCTATCGATATCGAATATTAAATTAACTTAAATAAATAAATTCGAATTTAGAGTCTGCTCTATGAGTATTTCTCGGTGCTATTCTCGCAACTGATTTTCAGTGGGGTCAGGTCTTTTAATTTAAAGAGGAACGAATGAATTTTAATTTGTTTCTGGACAGTCACCATTGTTAATACATAAGTAATACAAAATACAAATCATTGTAGATTGTGTCGTCTAACAATAATATAAAAATAAAGATAAAAGTATACAGTAACAACACAACATGTACATAAAAAACACAGCTACAGATATACCGATCCTGTATACATATTGATACATAAATACATGTCAAAGCGTTTTTAATGTTAAGCCCTGTCGGCACCACCGACACCAACCCACGATATTTTGCATCGGAAGCAGAGAAATTAAACATAAATTCATATGAAAGCAAGCCACTGTCAGGGTGGTCATGATGTTCACAACTTTCGGTTGTATAATAGGCTTTTTAGCTCCGTGAATTAAATAAAAAACTTTTATCGTCTATGCTTCTTGTTTATAGTATTGCTTGATAATGGAAATATAACATGCACAAGAGGAAGACAATAACCAAGCAAATATAGGCGCATCGACGGATAAAGGGCGGTCATGAATACGGGTCAATCTCAGTATTGTAAAGGGTTTGTTAAGTTGGTTTATTCATGTTTCCTATGCCGATGGTTCCGGGTTTAAATCCCGGTACAGGCTGTGTTTTCTTTTTACTTCTTTCTATTTGGTATAAAAACAATAATATGTTGCTGGTTACTATTTTCCACAATAGAAAAGGAACCGTCCAAATTATGATATGATGGTGACAAAACATTTGTTCGCAATCTATCATGTTTTGACCACGTTTCTCCCAAGATACCTCCCCCAAGATACACATTCAATGCAAATTATAACCAATGTTACCGTGGCAAAAGTTTTTTGATAATATAACCATAAGATTGTTGGTATCTGTTTGTGAATTCCGTCTTTTACTGTTAAACATCAGTTACAAATAATAAAATATGTCATTATTGAGTCAATGACGAAATAAAAAGGTATTTTACGCGGGATTCGAACGCACGTGCGTTGGTGTCAAATATACGTAAATGTGTTCCACTTGTTGTAGAATATGGTATGACATGAATATGAATTTAATTCTTTTTAATTTTAATTTAAATATTTTATTAGTTGTGGATGTGGCTCTGAGTTGGGAAGGGTAAAATCGTTGTCAGACCTCAATAAACTTTATGATAGAAAAGGTAGTTTACAACATGGCCATTGAAGGAAGGAAGGGATCAGCGAACAGACAACAATAACACAAGGACTCGAACTAGCTGCAACCCCTATTAAGACGACACAAAGAAAGTTGGGGCTAGCCAAACTGTTCTGCATTTGGAAGCAACGCCAAAACAGCTACTCTCAGTTGATCATAAAATGGACTCTATATGCAAGTGTTTCCCAACAAACCGAATCGAGGAACCTAATATGTTCAACAATTAAAATGGGTTGAAAGAATATAAAAATGTTAACTATCAGGTAAACAGATCCAATACGTAGACATACTATGGTACTTTTGGTGACGTAAGTCTTATTGTGTTTCCTTTGTATTATATATGGTAATTTTGCAGAGTAATAATAAGCCTACTTCTTACCATCAACTAGGTAATAACAAAATTGGTATTGTAACTAGCAATGAGGTAAAAATAATAAAAAAAATAATGTGTTGAATTGTTGATTAGATTTATTTAGTTGCCCTCCTTTGTAAATCAGCTTTTTAACTGAATAGAATAGATGTTAAATTAAAATTAAATAAAAAAGGGCAAGATAAGAATAGCCTACACAAAATGGCCACTAGTTCTCAGAAGCAATAAATGACAAGCCACAGAATTTCTAGGATAAGGAAGAGTACATCTTAAATCTTCTATTTTAAATAGTATTGTTTTGTTATAAGTCAAAAACAATAAGTGTGAAAGATATTAGAACTAGGCACTTAAAACAACATAAAATTTACTAGCCGCCACAATCAAGATTGCTGTTCAATACCATGAAATAACACCACAGCTTACCAAGGTTTAGCACGAGTTTTGTATGGACATCAGGACATCATGCACAGTAATGCAACGTGACTCACTATGAAAATACTAATTGAAAATTGTTTTGTATCACTCACTCACTGAACATACAAATAACCAACCAAGCTGCTTAAGACTGGCTAGGTACACTCTCAGTTGTGTCTCCAGTCCGAATGGATGTTACCTAACACGAATTCCATTCACAGTTAATTATTTCCAACTTCCTGTGCTTACTGCTATGCTTGGTTGCTCATCCAAGACCAGCATAATGTATGCAGCAGTGAATCAGGGTGGAGATTTTGTTATTCAAATTTAAAACTACAGAAGACATGAATTCATTCAATTAAGACAACCAATGATTTAATTAAGGGTGATATACTGACTTGTCACCAACAACAGGTGTGCATATCCCAGTCTTTTAGAAACAATGACTTGCACACGTTTTAACACGTTATAAGTAAGAGAAGAGTTTAATTTGTAGGATTGAACAACAGAAAATCACAGACAGCCACACACAACATCACAATAGTGCAAAGTGAATAGTAAAAAGTGTCAGAACGTGAAATAGACATCAAATTCAAACTACCTATCTTACAATATTATATAGTATTATAGGTACCTAATGTAGGTATGCAAACTGATTATTGAGCAATTGGGACAAAACCCCAGTCTCAAAGGTGAAAACTGAAAATGTGATTGAGCAAGATATTGAATATAAAAAAAAAACATAAAAATATTATAGTAACTTACCTATGAAATTAACTGTTATCAGGTCATTTTGTAAAACATTTAAAATTTAAAACTAATAGGCCTATAGTAGTATGCCTATGACTACTCCACATCTAGGATACAAAATATACACTACAAAAAAAAACGGGGATGGTCTATGAGCCGAAGTCATCATAGCAATAAATTTGTTTATATACATCTTGACTCCATTTCCAACATTAAATCGGGTTGGGGGAGCAGTAGCGCACTACTCCGTTTCTTGGGCTTCCATTACATTAAAATCAGAACACCAATCAATCAGTAGGCCTAGCCTAGGTATATGAAAAAGAATGAACATCCTTTTTTAGTTTTTATTAGCTGTCAAAAGGGGGTTAAAAATAGTAAATTTGTATTCTGTATCAATTTTTAAATTTTGTCATGTCTAAGAAAGTGGCTAAATTAGCCTAATGTTATAAAATTTGCTTAAATTTGTTTTCAATATTGAGTCAGTTACGCCAACTATTGATAGAAAAATATACCAAAATATTATTAATATTGTACCATATCCCCATCTTTAGTTTTATCACCCGGCCATCAGACATGAATGAGTAGTACCTACATGACAACACCCCAAGTTTTCCTATGTGATATATGTGCTACAGCCACCAAGTATCATGTACCGAGTATAATAGGTGACCCTGTAGCATCCATGCTTGAATACAGTCCAACTAGTAACTAGCCTTTGACATGTGCATTGTGCATATAGGCTAGTATTTAGAGTCAGCTTAAATGACAGAACCTACAATAGCCCTGCCTGACAAGGTGAATTGTGTGATGTGAAAATGTCCAGCATTACATTTCAAATGCATTCAAAGGAGATCATTGTGACTTGCTGAAAACCCAACCACGTTAACTCCCACCCACACACATACAAACAAACTGGCAGACACACCCAAGCCTCAGAGGCTATCACACACATGACACACCCTTCCTGGGGAAACATGATGCTTCATTATAGTTACGCAGGTAACACATATCTCTCCCCCCCTTCCCCATCTGTCATCCAGGCATGTAGGTACGTTTTAAAAGTTGGGAGGGGGGGGGGGGGGAAACTTATTAGCAGACTCTGTGGGTGGTAAGTGGGGTTTGGGACAAAGCCCCAGCCGCCGAAGGCCCTTGTGCCAAAGGCAAAAAAAATCACCATTCAAGCTACAGTTATTTTGCCATGTTTTAACTGAAAAATGACAACTCAAGGCCCCAAGGGATTACCGTTTTGTTTATGAAGGATATACAGTTTAGTTGTTTTTAAACTAAAATTTTATATGTACGGTAGTGTATGTATGTAATATACATTTCAACTGAAATCCTTAAATCTATCTTTGATTTCTAGATGGACAGTTTTTTTTAATGGCGTAAAGGCACAGTAATAAAAATGCCTAGATGCCGTAGGCCTACTCAGAATAGCCCATGTTACAAGGATATCTCTGTCATTGGATCATGAGAATAGCCCAACAAGAGTGGTTATGAATTAAGTTGTACACTGTAAAATAAACATGAGGTTTTATGATGATTAGTTTGTAGGGTATTGTGTGGGATTCTACGCTAGAAAGAAGTAGTAGGCCTACCTAACATCAACAATAACACAGGAGTAGATCATCTAAAGTTTCAAATAAGCAAAAAAGAAATTATATTTAAATTAAAGCATACCAGAAGCCTACAGCATCCATTAAATTTAAAAAGTGGTATGGTATGGCAGGAAATACTTTAATCACAGACATGAACCTAACTTAAAATAATTAAGCTTGTGACAGAAATTTGAAATTTTCTATTTAAAAAAAATGTAATCTAGTGTAGACATAGGCATAGGCCTACCAATGTGCATTTGAAACACTAAAGAAGTCAAGTGTTACTTCCACGCTATACGGTTATCTGATCACAGTAACGTCTGCCAGGGTCAAGAGCATCACTAGCCCATAAAGAAATACTAGATACAGTAGTTACGCCGGCATTGTCATACTAGAGAGTAAACTTACCTCCTCATGTAACTAGAGCCTACTAAAGAATAAGTTAATGATATGATATCTAAGGCAGAGTCTTGGATAGACTGATGAACCACTAGTGGACATCACACTAGGCCTATAGCCTAAACAGATATTAATCAACACTAGAGTGGAATAGCCTGGCTCTGGCTGGTAGAGAGAGAGAGACTGATGAGAAAATCAATACCTAACCACACAAGTTCCTAGCTCTATCTGCCATGCTCCCTGCAATCACCAATCACATGGAATGGTTAGGTATGAGGGGTATCCTATTAGTACAGCAAAACAAGAATAGAATTCTAATCCTTGATGGAATTTAAATATGATGAAAGAATTGATTCCTTTCTATAATTTATAGATAGTACTTGTTTGGGTTTAATGGCCTGAGTCAGGCATGCAGAACACAATTTTAGAATGTTAAAATTAGTATTTTGTTTGTGTGGAAAGAAACACTTTTCACTGAAAAAGTTTCAAAATTTGTAAATTATAATAATTGCCATCTATAACTCAATTTGAGATAATTAGATAGTAGGCATTTTTTCAATTGAGTTTTTGTTTTCTCTTTTTGCATTACTAAAATTATTTCATGTAACTTGGGATCCTGCAAGCCCACTAGGATGTTTATACTTAGGTGAGCCTATCTAGGTCTATAATAAATTTAAAATGTGTTGTTCGAGTAGATTGTGCTATAAAAGTGATTGGCCTATGTGTTTTAAATGAAATTGGCTAACCGAGCCAGAAATAGCAACTCAATACAATAAAAAAAGTACTAGTACTAGTAAAAGTATGATCTAGATTTAATTATATTTGAAGGGAGGATATATAACAATGAATGCAGGCTTACTGTTGAAAGTAAAATTAAAGTACCATATATTATGTAGAAATGACTGTCCGGCTATAGGTCTAGTGGAACTGCAAACCAAGTTGCTTTCTAAACACCAGTTTTGTCTTTCAAAAGCACTAGATTCAACTTACTGTACTTTTGGTGGTTTCTATCTGAATGTAAATTTATAATGGTGAATAAACAACTAGGTAATCTAAACTAAATTTAAAGTTAGTGGAGTGATACAAGATATAGTGGTGTAGGCCTACCCATACAAATTAAAATCCCATTTTAAGTGTTAGTTTGTTTATTTTTCTTAGATTGACAACTGTTTTTAAACCAAGCCTTTCTCTCTTAGAGAGCTAACACTTACGCCTTGCACTTGCAGTTTTATCAGTGGAAATTGAATAGCACTATACTATTGGAGATGGCTACCATGAACAAAGGGCATTTTGATTTGTAATTACATTTTTTTAACTAGGAAAACGCCAAGTCGTCGTGAGAGTGAGTGAGCCATGTGTTGAGTACCGGTACCTGGTAACATTCCCTTTCCTGCCCCTACCTAAGGCTGGATCTAGAGAGCTGGGTCTTTCCTCCCTAGCCTATCATAGTCTAGAGTGGCACAATATGGCCTTACAGATGACACACCCTTAGGGCCTATACCAACTAAAAACTCAAACCCACATTTATACCTATATATCAATCAACTTAAATGCAAATGTTCCCGGGTACTCAACAGTCAACACCCGACTCGATCATTATTTACTACAATTCAGAAATTAAAAAAGTCTGCCCCAACCGGGATTCGAACCACGGGTCTCCCACATTCCAAGTGAGCGTCTTAACCACTAGACTACCAGGACGGGTACATTTTAATCTCTGAATTGTAGCTGCATTATACATCTGAATGAATTTTTAATTTCTGAATTGTAGTAAATAATAACAATTACACCTACGGGAGTGTTTCCCGACTAACCAAATCGAGAAACTGACTCATCACTCATCTAACAACGACTTTGGCGTTTTCCTAGTCTAGTTACAAAGCTCACATCTACACTTCCAACTTATGTGGGAAAAAAGCAAAGCCAGAAGAAGAAAACGCCCTTCTTCTCTATAAAAGAAATATGGCAGTGACTAAAAAAGAAAAGGCCGACGTCCTGTGCAGACACTTTACCACCATAAGCAGCCCTCAAAGAAAGAAGCCAAAAAAGTTGCCAAAATTCAAGTACAAGCACATGCCAAACAACACTTACAATCGGCCTTTCACCTCCCAGGAGCTGGATTATGCAATCATCAAACTAGACAACAAAAAAGCGCCTGGACCTGACAAGATTCATGCTGAATTCCTCAAACATTTGGGACCTAAAGCGCGAAAACTTGTCCTCGACGTCATAAACAGTTCCTGGACCAGCGAAGTCCCATCAAGCTGGAAAATTGCCTACATCACGCCAATTCTGAAGCCTGAGAAAGACGCCTCTGACCCTGCCAGCTACCGTCCAATTGCCCTCACAAGCGCCCTTGCAAAGACAGCTGAAAAAATAGTCAATGCACGCTTGGAGTATTACCTCGAAAGCAACTACATCATCGCCGAAGACCAGGCAGGCTTTCGACAACACCGAGGCACCACAGACCAAGTCGCCTACTTTGCGCAAACAGTCAAAGAGAGTTTCAGAAAAGGTGAGAGCACACTGGCTGTCTCCATCGACCTCTCCGGGGCCTTCGACTCCACCGACAGGTCATGGGCAGTCAAGCAGATGATCAAAGATGAAGTACCGGTACCAAATAACATTGTCAGATGGCTCCATGACTTCATTAACAAGAGGCGTATCAAGGTGGTCCCCAAAGGCGCCCACAACAAAACACGTAAGACGCGAGCCGGAGTGGCTCAAGGCACAATCACGGCGCCGACAGTCTTCAAAATTGCAATCAATGGACTCATCAAACTCTTGAATCGTATACCTGGCCTAGTCGTCAAAGTTTTTGCCGACGACTTGGTCATCATCTTCACAGGAAAATGCCCAGTAAGACTGGAACAAAAAATGGGCCACGCCATGACGATAGCTGCAGGCTGGATCAAAGTGCACGGCTTCAAGATAAACTGCAGCAAAACCATCTGCACCTACTTCACGATGAGTCACAATCCCTTCAAGTTCAACATCACTCTTGATGGCGAACAGATTAAACAGACAGATGAGATGAAGTACCTCGGCGTGCCCCTGGACAAAAAAATGACCGGCAAGATCCACTTTGAAAAGGCAGTAGAGAAGGGTAAAAAATGACTACGACTCCTTCAAAGGGTAGCCGGTGTGTCATGGGGCGCAAAACTAGACACTCTGGCGCTGACGTACAAAACGTACATCAGACCAGCCATTGAGTATGGCACCGAAGTCTTCACCGCCCCAACGCACGCCAGCCATGTCGACAGAGTCCAAATTCGAGCCCTTTGCCTGATCACGGAAGCAGTGAAAACCACCCCAATCATCGCCATGGAGTGGTTCAGCCAAATTGAGCCTCTACAGCTAAGAAGAGAGCAGCGCGCTGACCAACTGCTCGCTCAAAAACACCTTAACGGGGATTTGAACCAACGAACCCTCACACAATTTAGTCAAACACGCTACCTAGTACCATCCTGCCACACCGTACTGTAATAATAAGCCGCGAATAAACATATTAGGTACCTACGTTGTTGTTAACTGGTTGAACGTAAGAATAATTTCTTGCCATTCTTACGTTTAAATGTAAGAATATAGGCCTACCCTGCTGAAAAGTCTTGTCATCTTGCAAGGTCTTGACAAAAACTTGTGTTACCTTTAAGTAAGATCTTGCCAAGATCTTGCATTGAAATAAGGGAACTTATTTGGTTGGGGGGGGGGGGGGGGGGGGGGGTCCAAATTAAAAGTCAAATAATTTTTACAAAAAACTCATTTTTAGTTTACAAAAATGTTCTTTGTAATATACGCTACGATAATAATATCAACTTACTCGGTTTTCATACGTTTTTACCCTAATTAAAGGCTAATCCATGAAGCTCCGCAAAACGACGATAATAGGCCTTCTATGCTTGATCTCGGCCGACATGCAGTTGATTCTGCTTGCATATTGCTTTGTCAAATTGTAGCCCCGCCTACATACCACGACTAATTATGAAGTTGATATTGCGCGTGGTTACGTGAGACAGTTGGGCGGCCTATTTGAATATAGGCAACCTTCCAGAGGGTTACCAACACTCATGATCAACCACAGCGAGAACTTTGTGTCGCCCAACGATAGGGAGGTCCATACACAAACGGTCGAATCATTACACCAGAAACTGAAATCTCGACATAAGGAAGAATTTGGCACTTCCCGAGAGCACCTTTCTTACATGGACCTGTTTGTTTGGAGAAGGCTCTTTGCTGGCGATGATGTATTGTAGCCTACCATCTGTGCACACAAATGAGGGAAATGTACGCCGTTGAATCAATCTATTGATGTGTCTCACCCTTCCTTGTCTATCTTCTCCTGTATACCGGTAGTCTACGTTGTGGGTTGGGTGACTGGCTGGTCGCGTCGCCTTCAGCCCCACGATTTATTTGTTTCGTTTGTTAATAAAATATAAAAATAAAAATCATTTAACAAACCAAACAAAAAAATATCCACAAGCACTTTTAACGCTGCCATTTTAAACAAAGGCCCTTATTGGTTGTAAGTCCTTTACTTGAAAAGTAGGTTAGGGGGGGTTGGGTGTGGGCGCGAAACACACAACAAATCAATCGATGTTTCCCACCCCCAACCCCCTAACCTACTTAAAAAATTGGCAAAAATATTTTTAATATAAAGTACTTGGCGACGAAAAGTAGGTTAGGGGGGGGGAGGTTGGGGGTGGACGCGAAGCGTCGTGGGGGGAAACATAGATTGCTTTTTTAAAACAAAAAAAGTTAAAGACAACAACAATCAAAACAAAAGTACTTTGCAATAAATAGTAGCCCTAGGTTAGTGGGGGTTGGGGGTGGACGTGAAACGCCGTGGGGAGAAACATCGATTGCCTTTTTAAAACAAATAAAAGATAAAGACAACAACAAAACAAATAAAAGATAAAGACGTTCAACAATCACAACAAAAGTACACTTTGCAATAAATATTAGGTTAGTGGGGGTTGGGGGTGGACGCAAAGCGCCGTGGCCCGTGGGGGGGAACAACAACGAATGGTATTTTAGTAACCGCCGTCTGGATGTATGTAAAGGTACAAATTCTACATTCGTCCAGACGGCGGTGATTTTTGTAAACAAATACGCGCAGTTTCAACTCTCGTAAGCAGAGGGCGGAGCTTAATTTTGACAAGACTAAATAATAACCTGACTTGACGCATTATTAAAGATGGAAGTCCTTGCCTAGACGTTATATTGGCGCAACTCTTCAATGAAATACCTTTATTTAGGGTAAAAACGTATGAAAACCGAGTAAGTTGATATTATTATCGTAGCGTAGGTTTATTACAAAGAACATTTTTGTAAACTAAAAATGACGTTTTCGGGTGTTTTTTGTAAAAATATTTGACTTTTCATTTGGACCCCCCCCCCAACCAAATAAGTTCCGAAATAAGAACAACTTGTTTATTTGTTGCCAGGTCCTGCCAAAGGTCTACCAGTAATTGATAGTCCTAGGCCCCTAGCCTGTAAAGAAGTGAGATTCAAACCTGGACACTTGATTGATAACCTTTCTAGGACTAGGCAAGCAAGCTTATCGGCACTTCTGTACTTGGCGGGTCCCAACATTTTTTTTCAATGAAAACATAGGCCTACGCACTCGAAATCCTTTCCGTTACAAAACTACTTTTGTTAGGTTAGCCCGAACTTTCCGCTGGTTACAGTGCACCGCGCTAGTTCTAGGATATTTTCGAAAAGAGCGCACCCGAAATCCTTTCCGTTAGTGTATAACAGTTGGGACCCGCCAAGTAGGCCTACAGAAGTACCAGCTTATCTAGGTCCTAGGTGTATTACTAGTAGGCCCTAGAGTAGGGCTAGTACGCCTAGGCCTAGGACTAGAGGCGTATGGTTCAACCGAGGGTTCAACTAGAAAGTCTAGGGTTTCGGTAGACCAAGGCCTAGTAGGCCTGCCCAGTACTAAGCTAATCCACAGGCCTCAACTGGCCCATACCAAATTACCTATGGTATTTTATTGTAGACCAATGATCTAGGCATAGCCACCACAGTAGATCCTACCTTTCTTGTATGTTGACTGTCAGTAACATGTAAGTCTAGAATAGCATAGGCCTATGCCCTAGGCTAACTGGTAGGCTACAACGGTTTAATTTACAAACAACATACGGCCTACTAGGCCTTCTAGGCTTAGTTAGTGTCGATGACCTCCTTACCTTACAACCTCAAAAGTGCACCGAACTAAACAGTTTCTTAATAGAAAGTGGGGCGTTCTTGTAGAAATCATAATAACCAGGGTTATCATGCACCTATACCTAAACATATGGCCTAGGCTAGACCTAGAGGCCTAGGGTACCCCTATCCGAAATTCTATAGCCTAGGGCCTAGGCCTACAAACGGGCATTTAGGCCTATTGGTTTCGGTCTGTAGCACTACAGCCTTAGCCCTACGCCTAGAGCCAAGTTAAATAATGGGTTTGCATAGAAGAAAACAAACATCATGGAATACACTGACTGACCCAAATACAATAATACTAGGCCACAGGCTTAATTAACTCTAGGGTATTTCGAATCAAATCTAGGGGAATTTACATCTGCACAAAGTATGCACAGATGATTTTAATGGATGTAATGTTTGTAAACAAACCTCATGTTAAGATGTTGTAACAGCACGTCGGCCTACCGTGGCTGCAATAATCGGTATAGAAGCATTGTTTTTGTCAACATGCTATAATACCAATTGTCAAAGCGATTTATTAACACCATTGCACTTTAATAAGTGGTATTATGTTAATTATATTATTAGGAAGACTTGCACAGACTCAAACAGAGATTTGACAGCTCAAAGAAAACAACATGGCGGTCCGGTCCCACAGCCTTTGTGCCGTTGAATCTACAACACAGGCATCGAACTGGATGTGACACGAGAAGGCTCTGTCCGTTTTGGTGGGAATTCAAACGATGCCACCACCAAATTTAACATATCATAATGGTTATGCATGTGTTACATTAAATTTATGTATTACAATATTGTATATGAAACAAGTAAATTGGCAATGTGTGCTACACAATTAAAAGACAAGCTAAAAGTTTTTCACAAATTGTGTAATTTTAGTGTTTCAAAAACTAACTAGGCCGCAATCAAAAGCAAAATCGCAATTTTACGATTTTTTTTTCGATTTTTTAAAAATTTCTTCGACTTATAACACCTACATGCTTTATCCGATTGTAATGATTTTTTCACAGAACCTTAATTTTATGAATTAATATATTGGTGTGAAATTTGAGCGCGATCGAAGTACAATTTCCCATGAAAATTGCAATTTTACACTTTTTTCGTTTAAAAAAACATACGCTCATCCAACAACGCGCCTGAAAAAGCGTTTGCGAAGCTTCCTAGTTTTTAATAGTATCACTGATAAGTGGTGTGGAAGAGTACAATTCCTTATTATACATTATAAATTGAGGGTAATGCGAGTGTAATGACAAAGCGTATGTTACAAACTTGAACTCTACAGTGCTATTATAGGCTTGAGTAGCGCATTATGGTCTTACAGTAGACGCTGTTTTTCTGTTTGTATTTTTGTGTGTTCGTTAACACGATTCCGGCTTAACCGATACTCCAATTGCGATGAAATTTTCTGGAGGCCTTCGAAATTCTGAACTTAGAACTGCCACGTATTTGAGCGCAATCGAAAAATTATTTCTCATGAAATTCGCAATTTTACGCTTTTATCGTAAAAAAAATTTCTTCGACTAATAACACCTACATGCTTTATTCGATTGTAATGTAGTGTGCAATGTAATGTGCGCCAAAGATTATATATGTGCGCTCCTGATCCTCATGTCGTCGTCGTAAAAATTAAAACAATATTACCAAGCGTGTCTCGCAGACCATAGCAATGGGAAAACAAAATCAATTTAAATACCATCTGCATAACACATGGCAGCTCAATGCACCAATTACGCTTATCCAACAACGCGCCTGAAAAAGAGTTTGCGAAGCTTCCTAGTAACATCAAATATTATACACTAGGAAAACGCTTAAGTCCCGCCGCGTTGTTGGATGAGCGTAATTGGTGCATTGAGCTGCCATGTGTTATGCGGATTTACTGTTGTTCTGTGAAAAAAATCATTACTAAGTTGAAGATATTTTTAAAATTAAATTAAATTTAATAAAAAAATTAATTTAATTTAATAAAAAATTAACTTAAATTTTAATTTTTTTTAATTAATCGTAATTTTAAAAAAGGAAAAAATCGTAATATTGAAATTTTCATAAGAAATAATTATTCGATTGCGCACAAATTTTACACGAATATATTAATTCATAAAATTAAGGTTCTGTAAAAAAATCATTACAATCGGATAAAGCATGTAGGTGTTATAAGCTGGAGAAATTTTAAAAATTTAAAAAAGTCGTAAAATTGCGATTTTCGTAAAAAAATTTTTTTTGATAACGTTCAAATTTTACACGAATATATCAATTCATAAAATTAAGGTTCTGTGAAAAAATCATTACAATCGGACAAAGCATGTAGGTGTTGTAAGTCGAAGAAATTTTAAAAAAATCGAAAAAAAATCGTAAAATTGCGATTTTCATGTGAAATTTTTTTTGATTGTGTTCAAAAACGTGGCAGTTCTAAGTTCAGAGATTTCGAAGACCTCCATAAAATTTCATCGCAATCGGAGTATCGGTTTAGCCGGAATCGTGCTAACAAACGGACAAAAATACAAAAAAAAAAAAAAAAAAGAAAAAAAAACATTCCGGATTTTTTTCTCCAGTGTAGTGAAATGGAATCTTCGCTTCGCTCGCTACGCTCGCTACGCTCATCCAAAAACTTATTATAACAGAGTGTGCTCGGGCATAAAAGCGCGCGACTTTGATTCGGGAGGTCCCGGATTCATATCTCTTCGAGGCCGGCAAATCTGAGTGGAGTTTTTCCCGAGGTTTTCGCGAATGTACGAGATTGAGTCCTCTTCAACTGCCCTCAAGATCCCCCCACGATTTTTGTTTTTAAAAAAACGAAATGTGAAGGCAATACAAATGTTTTTGAACATGCTGATTGTTGTGCGTTTCTTTATAGTATGGAATAGATGTGAATTATTATGCTGTTGACAATATCGAAATGAAAAAAGTTGCTGCAAATGCATGCGATCTTGACAGGCCGTGCTGATTTCATTTTGTGACGTCGAAGCACTTATGTGCACCGATTTTTTTACTTGTTTTTGACATGCACAAGTTGCAAATATTTGTTATTTATATGTATTTGTTTGTATTTTATCTTAATGTGTTGCAATGTAAAAACGTGTTTTCTGTGCAAAATAGAAAATTTTATCTTATTCATATAATAGTAATCTGTTGTTTTTGTGATTTTGTTGACGTGTGGTGGAGTGTGTGGCCGTACGATGTGGTGTTGGGTCACACATAAGGCATGTTGTGACTTAAATACCATGCACCGTTTGTGGGCGATAATAGTCTCAATGCCACGTAATTATGATTGATTAACGTCTAATTGTGGAATGTTTACTGTGAATTGCATTCACGTCTCGTATAGGTACTAAGATACATCCTAATTGTAACACACCTCCACACCATGACGTATGTGTTATAGTTACTCCTCAGTTACGTGGAGAGGGGGGGGGGGATGAGTGTTGCAATGTAACCAAAATACAATATCAATAAATGTTAAAGTACTAGGAAAACGCTAAAGTCCCGCCGCGTTGATGGATGAGCGTTTTTTTTTGTAAGTTTTTTGTTTGCGTTTTTTGCGTTTGTTTGCACTTTTCCTTTGCAAGTGCTTTTTGAATGCATTGTAGGTGATTGTTGTCAAGTTTCTATTGTTATACTTGTTAATTGGTATTATAAACCTAAAAAAACTCATATTAAAACCTTTATTTCTGTAGATTCTGACTAACTTTTTCAACTTTTTCTTTCAAAAGGTACTACATCACCATAACCTTGATGTCCATGTGAAATCTGAACGTTGTAGCCCCACCCGTTTGGTCAGAATCGGCCCAAATGTGACGAAAATAACTCCCTACTAGGAAAACGCTTAAGTCCCGCCGCGTTGTTGGATGAGCGTAATTGTTGCATTGACCTGCCATTGTGTTATGCAGATTTTCTGTTGTTTTGTGAAACTAGGAAAACGCTAAAGTCCCGCCGCGTTGATGGATGAGCGTTTTTGTAACTTTTTAGTTTGAGTGGGACCACTTTTCCTTTGCAAGTGCTTTGTGAATGCATTGTAGGTGATTGTTGTCGAGTTTCAAATGTTACTTGTTAATGGTTATTATAAACCTCAAAAAAACTCATATCAAAACCTTTATTCTATGGATTCTGGCTAACTTTTTCAACTTATTCTTTCAAAAGGTACTACATCACCATAACCTTAATGTTCATGTGAAATATGAACGTTGTTGCCCCACCCGTTTGGTCAGAATCGGCCCAAATGTCACGAAAATATCGCACTAAAAATCGAAAAAAATCGTAAAAGTACGTTTATTTTATGGGTTCTGGTTACCTTTTTCAACTTTTTTTTTCACAAGGTACTACATCACCATAACCTTAATGTCCATGTAAAATATGAACTTTGTAGACCCACCCGTTTGGTCAGAATCGGCCCAAATGTCACGAAAATATCGCACTAAAAATCGAAAAAAATCGTAAAAGTGCGATATTCATGAGAAATATTTCTTCGATTGTACCCAAAAAACGTGGCACGTCTAAGTTCAGAGATTTCGAAGGTCCTGTCAAATTTTCATCAAGATCGCTTATGCCGTTTGCCCGGAATCGTGCGAACAAACAGACAAAAAAACAAACAAAAAAAAAAAAAAACAAACAAAAAAACATTGGAGCTAAATTTTTTGAGGGGTCAGTGAAATTGAAGTTTTCGCTTCGCTCGCTACGCTCGCTACGCTCATCCAACTAAGTCGATTTTTTTAAATTAAATTAAATAAAAAATTAACTTTATTCTTTTATTTTTTCTTAATCGTAATTTTAAAAAAAGAAAAAAATCGTAAAATTGCTATTTTCATAACAAATAATTATTCGATTGCGCTCAAATTTTACACGAATATAATAATTCATAAAATTAAGGTTCTGTAAAAAAATCATTACAATAGGATAAAGCATGTAGGTGTTATAAGTGAAAGAATTGTTAAAAAAAAGAAAAAAACCCGTAAAATTTCGATTTTCATGAGAAATAATTTTTCGATTGTTCTCAAATTTCACACGAATATCTTAATTCATAAAATTAAGGTTCTGTAAAAAAATCATTAAAATCGGATTAAGCATGTAGGTGTTAGAGGTCGAAGAAAGTTTTAAAAAATCGAAAAAAATCGTAAAATTGCGTTTTTTATAAGAAATAATTTTCCGATTGCGCTCAAAAACGTGGCAGTTCTAAGTTCAGAGATTTCGAAGGCCTCCATAAAATTTCATCGCAATCGGAGTATCGGTCTAGCCGGAATCGTGTGGACAAACAGACAAAAATACAGAAAAAAAAAAAAAAACATTCCGGATTTTTTTCTCCAGTGTAGTGAAATGGAATCTTCGCTTCGCTCGCTACGCTCGCTACGCTCATCCAAAAAATTGAAAAACTAATATTAAAACCTTTATTTCTATAGATTCTAGCTAATTTTTTCAACTTTTTCTTTCAAAAGGTACTACATCACCATAATCTTAATGTCCATGTGAAATATGAACGTTGTAGCCCCACCCGTTTGGTCAGAATCGGCCCAAATGTGACGAAAATATCGCATTAAAAATCGAAAAAATCGTAAAAGTACGATATTCATGAGAAATATTTCTTCGATACACCTCTAAGTTGAGAGAAAACGAAGGTCCCCTCAAGATTTCATCAAGATCGCTTATGCCGTTTGCCCGGAATCCTGCTAACAAACAGACAAAAAAACAAAAAACAAACAAAAACAAACAAACAAAAAAACATTGGAGCTAAATTTTTTGGGGGTCAGTGAAATTGAAGTTTTCGCTTCGCTCGCTACGCTCATCCAATAATCTGCATAAAAATAAAAATAATACCACCTATTTTTTTTAAGTATATACGTACATATGTCGGGAAAAAGTGTTTCCATATCCATCTATATTTAAAACCATTTTTTGGAGTACCGGTAGTCTACGATTATCAGACACACAAAGGTTTTTGAGTTTTTGATGAGCAGATAGTTTTAGCAGATGCTAATAATATAGAACACTACTACTATATAGGAATGATTGTCAAAGATACAATATCGATACTTAGCATGAATATGTAATATGCTTGGTAATGAAGTGAGGAAAACGTATAAGTAACTCAACTATAGATAAGAAGAGTTTCTGAGTAGAATGTAATCCCCCTTAAATACAAAAAATTGTAAAAAAAAAAAAAAAAAAACGGCAGCTAAGCTCTCCTTCAAAAGTCTTTGGCTGTGAAATGATATAGAATTTGAGCCAATCTTTTCAGTCTTCCTCCCTAGTTTCGCATTGAAAAGAAGTAAGATCATTTCGACTGTTGACGAGCGCCAAGCCAACCATTTTCGTGGTTAAAAAAGTAAAAATGTTTCACTCAAAATCATAAAAAAATTACTTGGCCATTGACTTTTTAAAGTTCTCATAATGAACCAAATTCAATGGCCAAGTAATTTTTTTATGATTTTGAGTTTAACATTTATAGGCCTAAAATATTTTTAAAATTCTCAATCGTAAAGATGTCTATGTTTGTTTAGTCAACTTTAATTTTAAACTTAGAGATTTAATCTGCAGGTCTCAATGTCCCAAAATGTGGTAAACTTTCTTTTGCCTGCGTATTCAAGCACAAACCGTTTAATGATTTCATAACTATGGGGCTTATTGTAAGCTGAACACAATTCTTCGAAAGTGAATTTTGAGGGACTTGATATGTAAAAACACTTAATGGTTCAAAATGACATAAAACGCGTCTTAGGCCTTGAACAATAATATTATAGCATAGCCAAAAATTTGCGCCTATGTCGGAATTGCTTCCGGCAGCTGAAGCTTTGCCCCAGGCTCCGTCTAATCCTCACCACCTCGTACCAATTTCAAGTCCTCGAACTCGAAGTGCCACCTCTTTGAAAAAAAGCTCTGCAAATAGATCCACAAACAGTCAATGTTCTTTACGAAGGATATGCCTAGCTAGTACAAAACCATCTTGTTTGTAAGGAGTCATCCGCAGTGTGCAACCGTGACAAAGTCGCGAGGCTAGTGCGTCACTGGACGTTTCACCACTCCTAAAATCATTATTGTGATTCTAATTAACATGTTATTGGTTATTGCCATTCGAATGAACCAAGGTGAAGAGAATCATAAGCCTTGTGCTAACGACGCTAACACATCGAGTTAGTTCGAGATGTAGACGTAATTTCTCGGTACACTAAATTCGATGGCAAGTTCTAATTCTCCGTCCACGCGAGCAAATCACTCGTGGGCGAAACGTATGGTAACCTGCGAAGGTTGAGACCATCACCAGCGAGTATAAATACAAGATGTTTACATTTTACATCTTCACTTGCATAGCGATAGTCTCTCCAAATTGTTCGGATGAGCATCTCAAGAGTAAGTGTGAATTTGTGTTTTAATATTTATCAAATAGCGTTCACCATTTCAAGTTTTATTTGCCGGGAGTGGGTAGTCTTAAAAAAAAGCACTCAAACTGAAGTTTTTATTTATAGTCATACATCAAGACCAGTAGACTACACAGCACCGTAAAAGGAACTTGTGCGGCCTACTGGAAAATAGTTACAAAATATTGTGAACAGTACAGTTTTTTGTTACATAAATTCAAAATTAATTTTTTGATTAAAAAGAGTTACTGAGATAATAATAATTTTAATAACTTTTGTGGGAAGCCGCCCAGGGTAAAATTTATGACCCTCTTCAGGTGCTTAACTAGGTATGTTGCGGATAGGATGTCCGAGGACTGTTTAAGAGGACTCAATCCCTTGCATTCGCATTAACGACTGAGGAAAACTTCGGAAAAAACCTTCCGTTAGAATTGGCGGTCTCGACTCAGATAAAACCTTATTGAATACACAATTTGATACTTTTTAACGAATGACGGTTCTACCGCCCCTTACGAAGAACTTTTTTGGTGTTGTGTAGCAAACTTGAGATATTTCCAAATAATTGTAATACTTTTGCCGGATTTATCCTCCCTCTTATCTGAAGTGTTTTAGAGAAATTAATTTAGATAGTTTTGTGGTGTTTTTCTTTCAGATGTGGTCTCAAGTCTTTGTCTTTGGATTGTTGGCATCCCTGCTGGTGTTCGCGGCCGAAGATAAAACCACGGATTCGCCTCTAGAAAGAGTGGAGGAACTACCCCTAAAGAATGGAACTGCAGGGAACGGCACAAACGAACAAATGTAAGTAGAAATTAATTTATTGAGTGTTCTCTTAGCTGAAATCAATTGCAGTGGAAAAAAACGGAATAATTAACTAAATTGTGTTTCCTTTACACTACTTTAGCCCATTGGCTCCAAGAAAGTAATTCATTCTTTGTATTTTCGCTTTGACGATGCAATGATCTTATAATGTATGGCACAAAAGGTTGATGTAAAAGATCACTGGTATAAGATTTGAATATAATGTATAAAATAAGTTTTGACAATTTTAAATGTCGTCTATAACGTGAATGAGTGCATAATCAGAGGAGTTAAGGTTAAGCTGAAAGTCGAATATGTCAAGTATTGCCTGGTACCAAGAAGAGAATGCGTGATAAGTTAGGGCGGGTGTGACTTGCTTGAAGGCGACTCACAGTCACAGGCAATGTGATTAAACAAACGGGATCATCTTGTGTAGTGTAGACGATAAAATAACAACAAAATGAAAGGATCATGAGTAATTTAAACTCAATTTGTGGATTCAATAAAAAAAAAAAACTAAGATTGCACCTTTAAAGAAATTCTCAATGGTCATGGGCTATAATAAAGCACAGTGTATTTTTGGGTTAAGGAATCGTCTTTATTCAATTATCACTATGAAACTAGTTTTTAAACTTCTTTATCAATAAGATGACATTGGTCGTAGAAGAATTTTTTATTGGATATTGTTTAATGTCTCATATTTATGCAACTTGGCTAATTGAGACGAAGGGAGGGACGTAAGGGGTGACGCGGGGGGACACGGGGTGGACAGGCCTGTGCTGGTCAGAACCAGCCACAAGCGTACGGGGAGGGCAGGGGTTCCCCCACGTCGTGGTCGTCTCCGTCTGTGTCATCATCCGTCCGTGTTGTCATTGTCGTCGACGTCGGAGAGGTAGTCAAAGGGAAGGGGAAAGTTCCCCGACGACGACCCAGAGCTCGCCATTAGTTTCAGGGAGAAAAACTCCCCTAATCACGGGCCAAACTACGAGAAGGTTGCGAGTTGGAATTTGATGGCCCGTCGTAGAAGAATGAATTAGACAACCCCAAATGTGCTGTTAAATATTTAAATATAAATAATAACAAATAAACATCTTCGGTTACCTTAAACTTACACTACAGGATTTAAAAATGCGGTTCGACCCAACTTTAAACTTTAAACTTTCTACTTTCCACAGATTTCTTGTTTCAAACTTGATATTTGAAGTTGGGGTGCTACAAGACGATTTTGACGGGAAGAACGGATCGAAAACGAACGAGACACTCAGCGAAATCTTCAACAAAACAACAACGCTGCTCAAGGACGATCCAGTCTAAAATCCCGACTCTAAGAGCATTATTTAATTCTCTAATATGTGATATGATTGGTTATGACAATGTTACAGTATTTCAAATATTAAATAAAAAATCGTCTAAAAATGTATAAAACACTTGTATATTAACATAATTAAGGAATGAAAAGTTAAAAAGTATCAGGAAAAAGTTTCACTGGCCAAACCTTGTGTGAACTATAAACTGCAGAGAGTCTAATATGTACGAGAAAATGTGAATCCGTGGGCTATACTATTGCATCCAAACTGCTGTGTGCATATATTTATATAATGTGAAATACATAGTTTAATGTAAAAAATATTAAATTGTTGTTCTAAAATAAATAGAAACTAAAATTTAGGCCAAACAACATTAATTGTCACGATCTTTTTTTAAAGAAGTGTTGATCCTGAATAATAATTCGTTTCTAATGTTATAAACAAAATATTATTTTTAAAATTTCTTTTATCAATGTAATGTGACTTTTATTGTCTATTTTAAATATATAAATAATTGTTTAGTGAATGGTCTCGTAACTCTTCAAGAGGGGCGTGTTTCTTACCTACCTTCCAGAAGACTTTTGAGTTGTAAAATAAAATAAAATTCAAATTATACAATATAATACTGTTATTATCATTGATTCTGATTTGTGTATTGCTATATCGATTAATTCCGGATGTCAATGCAAACAACATATACTAATTAATTAATTAAATAATATCCCAAACCTTCTCACCTTTCTGGTAATTCTGAATGCTGAATTAAGAATTGTATTATTAAGAGGGGTCGCTGAGGCTGGCGCGGAGACGAGATTACACGCTCAGCTTTCGAGATTATCCGGGTAAACGGGTAACAGCATCGGAATCATATTTCACAACACCGTTAATAATGGATCAATCTATGAGATCCAGTACACGTATTTTAAATTAATCCACCGGGTTTGAATTAAAAAATCGTGATATCTCCATAATACTCAATTTTGGTGAACTTCGGGAATTTATTCCAAGTATACAGATTTTTTAACGCACATTTTAATTCTGGATATCAACTTCTAAATCAATGTTAACGCGCGCGTTAATTTGGTTTTATCGTAAGATAAACGGTTTGGTGAGAATTTCTTACCCTTTATAGGGCATAATGTTGGGACCAAAATTTTTCTTTCTACCCAAACAATTGAAATTTTTGATTTTTTTTCTTGAATTTTAGAGTTTTTTTTGATTTTTTTCCTTGGTCTTTTAGGAAAAAAATGGTGATTTTGGATTCCAAATTGGCATCAAATTTGAAATAAAATCCAAATTTTCAAAAAATAGATTTTTTTTGCAATTTTTCATTTTTTTCCAATTTTTTTGCTTGTTCAAATTGAATCTACTACAGGCAAGCAAAATATCCGGGACATCCCGGAAATTTGTGTTTTTTGTGTTTTATACACAACTCGATTTTGATCCATTACAAAAATCGTTCTAATCATTAGAATTAGTAAGGAAAAATTCTACAAATTCAGAACAAACAAAGCAGCTTTTGACGGGTGTAAAGTATGAAAAACTGTCAGATTTAATTGTGTAGATTTGAAAGGTGGTGGTAAATATAGAAACCACTGCCTATAAAGGGTTAACTGAAATCTATGTTTTCGATTTTCGATTTTTCACGTTTAGACTTACCTCTCGCATTGATTTTTAAGGCTTAATCTTGGCAACCAGGTGTGGATATAAATATAAAGGAACTCTATTAACATTCATGCAAAATTTGGTAATGATATATCCAACTGTTCAGCTGCAATCGTCAACAGCTGAGCGCGCGCAGTTGAGTTGGGACGAAGCTCAGCGACTCCCTGTGTTGTAATAGCGTATTGGCTAAAGATGCTAAGCACTTATGTTTCGCATTTTAAAGTTCAGAATATGGATAGCCTATCATGATATT
Source organism: Sweltsa coloradensis (assembly GCA_024449915.1). NCBI lineage: Eukaryota > Metazoa > Arthropoda > Insecta > Plecoptera > Chloroperlidae > Sweltsa > Sweltsa coloradensis. Next base: position 110,046 of record JAMZAV010001585.1, on the reverse strand, counting down.
TTTATATTGTCTGCTTATTGTTAAGAACATAATAATTTGTCTATAAAAATATAAGTATCAAGTAAATAATATATACAGGAAAAATTTTAGAAAACGATTTATTGGATGAGCGTAGCGACCGAAGCGAAGATTCCGTTTCACTACACTGGAGAAAAAAATCCGGAATGTTTTCCTTTTTTTTCTGTTTGTATCATTGTGTGTCTGTTAGCACGATTCCGGCTAAACCGATACTCCAATTGCGATGAAATTTTATGGAGGTCTTTGAAATCTCTGAACCAAGAACTGCCACGTTTTTGAGCGTAATCGAAAAATTATTTCTCATGAAAATCGCAAGTTTACGATTTTTTTCGATTTTAAAAAATTTCTTCAGCTTATAACACCTACATGCTTTATCCGATTTTAATGATTTTTTCTCAGAAGCTTAATTTTGTGAATTTAGGTATTCGTGTGAAATTTCAGCGCAATCGAAAAACTATTTGTCATGAAAATCGAAATTTTACGTTTTTTTTCTTTTTTTAAAACAATTCTTTGACTTATAACACCTAGGCCTACATGCTTTATCCTATTGTAATGATTTTTTTTTTTTATCTTATGAAAATTTCAATATTACGATTTTTTCCTTTTTTAAAATTACGATAAATGAAAAAAAAAGTTAATTTTTTATTTTATTTAATTAAATTAAAAAAAATCTTCAACAGAGTAATGATTTTTTCACAGAACAACAGAAAATCCGCATAACACATGGCAGCTCAATGCACCAATTACGCTCATCCAACAACGCGGCGGGACTTAAGCGTTTTCCTAGTTCAATTATTTTATGACATTACAATATGTTTATTTCCTATAGGATACGCATTCACTTTTTCAAACGGTGTGCAAGAAATCCTGCGATTGGTGCCCAGCCCAGCTGAGCTATTCTCTAATGTCCGAGCTACTGTGATAACTAGTGTCATGGAGTGGTTCATAGTGACGATCGTTAATATGTTCATAATGAGTATTGACTAATTACACATGGCTATTTCAAATACATTAAGAAATACATTACATTTAATATTATGTTCATAAGGGTACATGGATTTTTGGAATACATTATAAATTGCAAACAGCCATATTTTTGGATCCATCAAATATTCAATAACAACCATTAACTTAAAGTTGGACAAACAACATGCTATAGCACCTCCATATTAGTAGCATTCATTAAAATAACATTATCATGCGTCACAAGAAATGTATTTTTATGTTGGTTATAGTTCTGATATAAGGGCCATTAAAAAATATATAATATATAATATATAAGTAACGTCTATCCTATTCAGTTAAAAAAACTGATGTACAAAGGACAACTAAAAAAATGTAATTTCATGGATGCAGACACACAACACAGAACAAAGAACTATAATTAAAACTCATTCAGTGGAATCGTCCACTTTAATGGACACCAACTTTCAAAATTTATATCAGGGTAAGGGTAGTTTTTTCAATTTGACCTTTATTTTTTTCCCGTGCATTAAAAATAGATACATTTTTTCCCATCCCGATTGGTCAAAAATTGCCTTTTTTAGAGCAAATTGAAAATACACATCTGCAAAAATGGCTAAAAATGAAAAAAATATTGTTTGTCCCGGAAAAGTAATTTATTTGTAGTATTGCTACTATTTGAGTTACAAAAAATGTAAAATATGCAAAAAATTCAGAAAAAATCTTGTTTTAGGAATGTACATCAAATTTACATCTTTCCCTAAAATGAAACTGTAATTCAAAATCCAAAATTTCCCAAAATTCCTTAAAAAATACGAAAAAAAATATTTGAAAAACACTAAAAATCTTAGAAAAATTTAGCATTTTGAAACTTAATTTTGGTCAATTTAATTCTCCACTGAATGGGTTATGTAAATATTTGAAATAGTAAACAATGCATTAAACAATGCATTAAAACACAACAATAATTTGGGTAACAAATTCAAAAAGGATATTAAAATTCAATTAATTAATGAACAAATCAAATACAAAAAAGTGGTGACAAAAAGAAAGAAAGAAAGAAAGAAAGAAAGAAAGAAAGAAAGAAAGAAAGAAAGAAAGAAATAAATTATTTCAAAGAAAAACGAAAAGAAAAAGCTGGTTTATCATTTATGAGACGATCCCACTCAAACGAATATGAGGTTTGCCAAAAATCAGGAACAGCAAATCAGGTAGTAATCAAATTTTCGCGGAAGAAACCCCCGAACGCGAATCTTCATTCTTGTGTTCAAATCTTGTTAACAATTTAGTACAAAAGATCTTGACTCTAATGTTTAATTATATGATGGGATGGGTATGAATGTCGAGAAATGCAAATTTGTTAGCTTTAGTAGGCGAAAGTTTAATGTAAGAAATCCAATGTATATGCTTTTGGGGGAGGTGTTAAAGAGGGAGAAAATCTATAAGTATTTAGGCGTGATTCTTGAGCAGGGTTTAAATTGGGAGAGGCAAGTGCAAGTCAGTTATTAAGAAGGGTGTGAGAGTGTTAAATTTTGTAATGCGAATATTAAAAGGAGCTTCATTTGAAATTAAGGTACAAGCTTATAAAACCCTTGTGAGACCAGCTTTAGAATATGCAGGGGCAGTTTGGGATCCTTACTATGAATGTGAAATAATGGAATTGGAAAAGGTGCAGAGAAAAGCTGCCAGAAAGGTTAAGGGATTAAAAAAGTGGTGGACAGAAGAAACGGATTTAAATGGTAAACAGATTAGGAGATATGAAAGTATGGGAAAGCTGAAAAATGATTTAGGATGGGATACCTTGGATTTGAGGAGAAAAAGAGACAGACTGTAAATTGTATAAGGCATCAAGGATTTATCCATGCTGGGGAGAGATCAACAGTTGCCTTAAAAGGGGGACTTATAAGGGTAGGGGGGATTATGATTGGAAATTTAAAAGATATATTATTAAGACAGACGTAGGAAAATTTTCATTTATTAATAGAACAGTATCTGAATGGAATTTGTTACCTGAGAGCACTGTACAGAAAGATGGGCTAATACATTTTAAAAGTTCTTTGGCAAATTTGTAATATTATGAAACTGTATATTTTAGTATTTTAAAATGTTAATATTGGACCTTGCCACCATACAGAAATTTGTATACCTGTAAGCTAATAAAAAATGTTCATGTAAATATCAGACATATAATTGGATGAGCGAAGCGAAGACTTCAATGTCACTGACCCCCAAAAAATTTAGCTCGGGTGTTTTTTTTTGTTTTTTTGTTTGTTTGTTTGTTTTTCTGTCTGTTTGTTAGCTCTCTACCGGGCAAACGGTATATCCGATCTTGATGAAAATTGGAGGGGACCTTCGAAATCTTTGAACTTAGAGGTGTATTGTTTTTGGGTACAATCGAAGAAATATTTCTCATGAATATCGAACTTTTACGATTTTTTTCGATTTTTAGTGCGATATTTTCGTGCCATTTGGGCCGATCCTGACCAAACGGGTGAGGCTACAACGTTCATATTATACATGGACAATAAGGTTATGGTGATGTAGTACCTTTTGAAAGAATAAGTTGAAAAATTTAGCCAGAATCCATAGAAATAAAGCTTTTAATATAAGTTTTTTACGGTAAATAATACCAATTGACAAGTAACAATAGAAACTTGACAACAATCACCTACAATGCGTAGGCAGCAAAGCAAAGCACTTGCAAAAGTAAAGATATCCCACGCAAACTAAAAACTTAAAAAGCTCATCCATCAACGCGACTAAAAAAAGCGTTTGCGAAGCTTCCTAGTTATTTGAAATTGTTCAAGTCAAAAACTGATCAAAAGCAATGATACAGGACACCTAACTCAAGTTGCAAGCTCCACCAGTGGGCGGCAACCAGACAATCTAGGCAGAAAAATATCATTGAAAATACATTGATCATATCATAATCAAAGAAATAATGAACAACCAAAGAGAATAGCAAAATCATAAATAAAAACTTACGAACTTCAACGCTTATATTAAATGCATTACGTAAAATCGACTAGTCTGGTAGCAGAATAACTTCAAGAGTGTTGTTAGCCCTTATTTATACACTTCCCCAAGGATCGAACCATGACATTTTCACTTAAAAGTTTCGTTGCCTGTTCGCGTTTACAGTATTGATGTAGGTGCCGAATCATAAATTTTCAAAGTTTCTGGGAGGCTGTTCACTTCTCCCGAGTCGCCATAATCTTAGCTATCATCCTTGTTGAAGGAAATGCTAACATACAAAAATATCAAGCGGACGTCGTGTTCGGTTTTTATCGTGAGACATGACATAACACGGACAGACGGACGGACACAGAAAAGTAATGCTTTAACTTGTCTGTTGTCACGAGGTGTTCCGAGTCCCGCAATAGGTTATTGAACCCTTGAACTACTATCGTCACGTCAAACAAAACTTTTTTAAATCAAGTGTAATGGCCTTGAAATCTAGGTTCATTTCAGCTATTTAGTACGCTATAAATGGGATTTTCACATTAGAGAGATGAGTGATGATAGATGAAGGGTGAGAAACATGCCTATGCCTTAAGATCTTCATGGTTGTACTTAACTTTTATTAAAATAGTCATCTATTGCAAATCAGTTTTTATAACTGCATTGATAGTCATTAAATAGATAAATTGAATATATCTTAATGGGAAACTCAATTAATCACGTAGTACTGGAACTACAAGCTGTTACGATGTTATTAAAGATAATATCATGGTTTGCGTAGACGTGTTGACACTTACACACGTCATACAGAAGGATATCAATGCTCGTGCCAGGAATCGAACCTAGATAATGAATGCACGAAGCAAGATTTATCACACAATAGTTCGATCCTTGTGGCATGTTCATTTTGTGTATAATCCCATGAAATCTTACTATCTTCGACATTATCCTTGTTGCAGAAAGACGATGGAATTGCTGACACACACAATTAAGTAAGTCAGTTATAAGGAAGTTAAATAATTATTGTGACAGGGAGACGCCTTTACGAGTTCATTTACTTAGAATCAGACGACGCGAGTTGTACAATAACCTCGAATGCGTAATTACTAGTGTTGCCCAACGATATATTTTTCAACATCGGTATCGGCGCCATTTTGACGATATCGTATCGCGATATCGAAATCTAAAAATCAATATCGATATCGCGATATCGATATCGTATCGAATAATCGATATCGTGGCAACACTAGTAGGCCTAATTACGTAATACGGAGTTATTACATTCACGAGGAAACAATAATTGGATGAGCGTAGCGAAGATTCCATTCTACTACACTGAAGAAAAAAATCCGGAATGTTTTTTTTTCTTTTTTTCTGTATTTTTGCGTGTCTGTTAATACGATTCCGGTTGAACCGATTTTATGGAGACCTTCGAACTGCCACGTTGTTGAGCGCATTCGAAAAATTATTTCTCATGAAAATCGCAATTTTACGATTTTTTTCGATTTTGAAAACATTTCTTCGACTTATAACACCTACATGCTTCATCCGATTGTAATTATTTTTTTACAGAACCTTTATTTTATGAAAAGATATATTCTTGTGAAATTTGAGCGTAATCGAGACACTATTTCTCATGAATATAGTAATTTAACGATTTTTTTAAAATTTGTGACATTCCTTCAACTTATTATAACACCTTTTTGCTTTATCCGATTGTGATTATTTTTTCACAGCACCTTAATTCAATGAATTAATATATTCATGTGAAATTTGAGCGCAATCAAAAAATTATTTCTTGTGATAATTACAATTTTACGATATTTTTTCAATTTTTGTGTGTTTGTTATAGCACGATTTCAGCTAAGCAGATACTCCAATTGCGATGGAATTTTCTGAAGGCATTTGAAATCTTTGAACTTAAAACTGCCACGTTTTTGAGCGTAATCGAAAAATTATTTCGTATGATAATCACAATTTTACGATTTATTTCGATTTTAAAAAAATTTCTTCGACTTATAACACCTACATGCTTTATCCGATTGTAATGATTTTTTCACAGCACCTTAATTTTATGAATATATATATATCCGTGTGAAATTTGAGTGCAATCGATTTTTTTAAATTTGATAATCGCAATTTTACGTTTTTTTCGATTTTTAAAATTTCTTTGTAATTTGACCCCTACAAGCTTTATTCGATTGTAATGATTTTTTCACAGAACCTTGATTTTATGAATTAACATATTCGAGTAAAATTTGAGCGTAATCGAAATATTATTTTTCATGAAAATCACAATTTTACGCTTTTTCGTTTTAAAAAATTACTCTCGTCCAACAACGCGCCTGAAAAAGCGTTTGCGAAGATTCCTAGTTATAATTGAACTTTATAGACGACGTATTGGCCTACTGGGGTTTGTATTAACATTGCATACACCTGCACCTGCTGCAGTGACACCTATAGTGTATGAGGTGATATAGTCAAGCATGGACTCCAGGCTCAACAGAACAAGTCAGTGAACTTTGCATTTAAGACGTTAATTCCTGATCAAATAGGTGAAAGATATCTTATCTCTTATATGAGAACACTTGCATCGAATCGTTGTCATTGTCTAGAGATTGTTTGGTGTAATAGTAAGCTACGTCTAGGAGAGAATGTCTTTGATCAGGGAAGAAGATGGGGACGCTGAGAAGATTTTGTTGAGAGACTTTCTACCGCCTTTCCGTAAGGGTTACATTAAAGTTGGACCTGAGAAGGTGTTCATGACAGATAATTATACGAAATTTGAGGAGGAAATCTGGAATTTTGAGGTACGAGATGACGATGTGTGGGTGATGTCCTTTCCTAAAACGGGTGAGTTATTATTTTACACTCTTGAATTATGTTTTACTATAAATATACTATTTTTCAGTCGCGTTGATGGATGAGTAATTTTGGTTTCAACTTAGCATGCCTACGCTTTTTTTCCTAACACCATAAAATTATAATTTAAAGGTATTATGAGGAAGTAGAAGTCACTGCCTCTTAGATGTTGCTCGTGGCTCAATGGTAGAAGTATTAAAGTAGCTCTAGCTATCGCACACCTTACAATTCAAAACAACTTTAAAAAATATAGAATTTTAATGAGTTAATATTGTTTCATTCAAACAACAGTTAAGTAGAAGCAAAGATTAGTCATCTCATGACTAATCTTTGGTAGAAGTGCGATGTTCATAATTATGGTTAGCCTTTTCTTTTGAACATAGAAGCACTATTGTTAAGGTTTTCGGAATGTTTCATCGAAATACGAGCAAACGCTCATCGAATAGAGAGAGAATAAATATTAAAATTGAAAAACAAACTCAACGCGTCCATTCATTTTCATTAGACATAATCTTCGATTGCATAAACAAACGTGTCAGGTCTAAGTTCAGACATTTCGAAGGTTCCCTGAAAAGTTAGGTGAAGTCCGACTGCAAAATCAAAATTCAATCACAACAAAGTGAAGTAACCATTTTTAGACAACCGATGATTTCAAAATGTACAATACCACAACTGAAATAGTTCATTAAAATACTAATCAGAAAATGTAATGTTTACTTCAATCTTTATCAATTACACAACGTGACATTTTTAATGGTAGCCTATTTATCACAGCATCCCGTGCGGCAAATTAAAATATCATGTTTTATTTCTTATAGCTGAGGACGAAGTTGCGCGTCCACAAGATCATTAGGCATCTTCATTATAAACGTATAATATATAACTTATAATACAATTATAAACTTTAAAACTTTTTCTACATTTCGAGTTATTGCTGACTTCTCAACATTAATTCGGATCTACTTTAGCGTTAACTTTTTATATGAAAAAAGGAGAGGTAAAGGAACTCCACAGACTTTTTGAAATAATAAGAAGTCCATAAAACTCAACAAGCTTCATAAAGTACACTCAAACAATTGGAGGACATTAAAAAAATGAGTTCTAAAACGTAGTGTTCAACAAACTCAAGAAATGGCATAAAACATATTATAATTTACGATTTGATAAAAAAAATGTCACGAAAGAATTCGGGATTGTATTAGTAATAGTGAATAGTGATTATTTATATATTATAATCACAATATTGTACGGATTACATCACGTCTTGATTTTATTAACATTTAACGATTCTGAACTACCTTTGGAGTCCCTCGTTCCATGAATCGCACAATATATGATTTTAATATAATTCTTAAAACATAATGATAAACCACGAGAGGATTCATCTCGTCATATGTATTCTAAACACCCCCATGTGACTTTAATAACTTGAAAGGTATTATTATTAAAACAACTGTCGGTTTCAGGCACAACCTGGACAATGGAAATGGTCTGGTGCATCGCGAATGATTTGGACTTCATAAGAGCCCAAGAGTCTCAATTTGAGCGGTTTCCATATCTAGAGTGAGTAGCAAATATAATATAGTAGAGTATCATAGGTACTCGCAAACATCAGCTACTATGTACAGGGGAGTGTTTATACTACACGAAACTAGAAGCGAGCTCTGGGCGTCGATGTGATTTTGGAGCCGTCCTATAGCAACGAAGCACATAATGAATTCAGAGTTGTTCTGAATCGGCCTTGTTGATTCTGACGTTGATCCGCGGGTGTTTGCACTGTCCATACCACTGATTGCTGATTGATTGCACAAACTATTACTTGTCGCTTACCGGAAGCACATAATAATCTAAAAAATAAAACAGTAACAAAAAGAAAGTTTTCAGAAGATAATATCCAAAAGCTAAATGATCATTTACAAACACTAAACTGGGGAAAAGTCTACCAATCAGATACTCCTGATGATAAATATAATGAATTTGAGAATACCTTCCTGATTGCCTTTAATGACTGTTTTCCAGAAAGGACCATTAAAATTAAGAGTACTGAATTCATTAAACTATCCTGGATCACACAAGGCATTAAAAATTCCAGCAAAAACTTTAAATGCCTGTACAGCCTAAATAAACATTTTAAAACCAATTTCACAGAGGAGATGTACAAGAATTATAAGAAAATATATGAAAAAACCATTTCAGCAGCCAAAAAGCAATATTTTAACAATCAAATCTATAACAGTGAAAATAAGTCAAGAAAGGTATGGGAAATTGTAAATCAACAAACTAATAAATCAATAAACAAAAAATCTGCCGACTCTAAATAAATCTAAAAGTAAATGGAACCACAATCACAGATCAACAAATAGTGTCAGATACCTTCAATCACAGCTTGCAACAATGGCAGGTAATCTCATCCAACACTAAATACTGATGGCAAAGCATCTGCTAAATATCTAGCAGATTCAGGTAAAGCTCCATCAAAATCTTTATTGTAAACCATACCAATGAAACTGAAATAATGGACATAGTTATGAAAATGAAAAATCTCCATCTTGTGGGCTTGATCAAATACCCATGACACTAGTCAAAAAGATTATACGTAATATAGCGCCAGTCTTAACCCACATTTTTAATTACTGTATTGACAAATCTATATTTCCGAAGAAATTAAAGGTTCAATAAATAATACCTTTATTTAAAAAGGGTGACAAATCGGATGGAAATAACTACCGACCAATTCTCTACTGCCAGTATTTTCTAAAATTTTTGAAAAATACTCCATACAAGAATTACTTCATTCTTGAAAAAGACACATCCACTATCAAATAGCCAAAATGGGTTTAGGAAATATAGGTCAACAACTAATACCATAGAAAAATTTATTAATAATATAACTCAAGGAAAGGAAAAAAATGAACGCTTAATTGGAATCTTTTGTGACCTTTCGAAAGCTTTCGATTGCATAGATCACGCGTTACTACTGGCTAAACTGCACTATTATGGCATAAGAGGTCATGCGTATAATCTAGTTAAATCATATCTCACGGAAAGGAGGCAACATGTGGAAATTAAAACCACAGATGAATACAATCACGAGAAATGTTACTTATCTGATGGTGAAGCAGTCAACTGTGGAGTTCCTCAAGGCTCCATACTAGGCCCTCTATTGTTCATAATATTCGTAAATGATCTCACTTACATCTTGAAAAATATAGGTATTGAATTATTTGCGGATGATACCAGTATCCTAATTAGAAGCAAAATACATGACAATCTGATAGTCATTAGCGAAGAAGTGCTGAGCGCAGTAACTAAGTGGTTCCAAAATAACAAACTTTTACTAAATGCCAATAAAACTAATTTCATAGAATTCCACCCAAGTAAACAAACTCATAGTCAAAACAACAATTTAACAACAATCAATAACACGGCAGATAACACCGTGATAAAAAGAGTTCACACAACAGAATTCTTGGAATCCATATCGACCAAATCTAAACTGGCACACACATTGCGATATGTTAGCAAAAAAAACTAAGTTCTGCATGCTTTTCACTAAAAACAATCAATTTAATCACAAAACACAAAAAACTGCAAAAATAGCTTACTATGCTAACTTTGAATCACATATGAGGTACGGCATCAATATATGGGGCAGCTCTGTAAAAGCGGACACAATATTTAAACTACAGAAAAGAGCAATAAGAAATATTCTTGGACTCAAACCAAAAGAAAAATTCTTACATTAAACCTCACTGTAAGCCACACTTCATCAAACACAAAATACTCACTTTCTACAGTCTATACATATTTCAATCCGTACTAATTTAAAAAAATCTATGATTAATGAAGAAATTGACAAGAACAATAGCATTCACAGCCATAACACAAGACAAGCAAACAACATACACACTAATTATCTCAAGCGAAAACATTCACAACTTAACTCCAATTATATAAGTTCTAAATTATTTAACAAGCTACCGACAAGTCTAAAAGCCATTTCTAATATGAGCATTTTTAAAAACAAACTAAAACAACTCCTATGTAACAAAGCATATTACTCTATTGAGGAATTTTTGAAGGACAAACTACTATAACACTGTTAGGCCTATCTTTATAGTACAATTCTAAATAGGCCTAATAGATATAGTTATATTGTTACTATTATTATGTTTGTATTCCACAAATAGGCTAAGATATATTGTATGGTAGGCCCATTTCTTGTCTTGTGTTTTAAATTTTGTCTTATAGTTATTTCTTTCTTTATTTATTCACAGTCTTATTTCTATAGATTCATTTAAGTCTGATTATTATATTAATATTTGTTTGCCTTTTTTGTCTCTTATGTCTTATCTTTGTTTTATGTACTGCCTTAAATTGAAACCAATCTCGGCCCACAAGAAAAACTAGACAAATACTTGTTCTCTCGCTTCATTTGTATTCTCTTATATACGAGGCACTCAAATTCTATTAATAGCCAACAGTAAAAGTGTTATGATATGTACAAACTAAGACTAAGGCATTAATTATCAAGTAACTTATTTTTAGGATAGAAATGTGAGTATATCTCATTTTGCATCCTGCTTGATACAGCAAATTGTACCTTTCCAAACACCTCAATAACAAAGTTTATTTGTTTAGGAATAAGTAAATAAATACTTATTCCAGACAATATATTCTTAGAGGTCATCACAAAGTGTTAATTATTATAATGTAATATGCTATGTGTGTGGAAATAAAACTTACTTACTTACTTACTTATACTTGCTATTATTTCCTAGCAAAAATATCGATCTTTGGTTGGTTATCGATCACTCGTCGATTGCGTCGGGGCCTACAGGGTTGGCTTGGTCGCTTTGATTTACTGTCCCCCACTGAAAATCAGTTATATTACTGAGTGGGTAGACTCTAAATACAATTTATTTATTTATTTTTTATTTATCCCCTGCCTGTGACTGCATCTTTCCAGCATGGGTTTGTCCTCCACACATCAACTAGGCTAAAGTGGTGGATATGACCTAACGGTTGGCACGCCCGTTATCACAATAAACACAAAACATCTTACCGTCTTAACGAAATTGTCAAACAACATAACAGATTACAGATTTACATAGACTAAATTAAAAATAAGTATAAATAACAATAAAAATTTATTATATTATAAACTTTCAGCGTAAGCCTGCTTTAAGGACAAAAATGAAGACAGAACAATAGTCGAAAAGATTTGTGTTCCGACCGGTGTTCGAACCCTGGTCTGCCGCCTTTAATATAGCGATTCTTCGATGCGAAATGTTTTGTTTCTGTAATTTGTGTAAGTGGTTCGGACAAAATATGCCGATTACCAAGAAGGGGTGTAATTTCGGAACGTATATTTTTGCGTTTTTAGTGTATATTTGTGCACATTTTTAAGACACCATTTTCTAAATTACCATGTTATTGGTATTATGCTCTAGTTGAATGGAAATATAAAAAATAAGCAGGTTTAAGAAAATTTAAGAAATTCACCAAAATACAAATTTTCGCAAATTTTCTCATCATAAAACTTGAATAATTTATGTTAAATCACAGGTGAAAGATATAATTTTTTAAACTGTCATTTTAGTTCATAATTATACTCTAGGTCTAGATTATGCGTAAAAATACAAATAAAAAAAATAAGCGGCGGGGGACATATAACCTCACTATGGGCCTTTATATGTCGTTTTTTTGAAAATGGCGAAGCCTCCACATCAAGGGCAAAATTACATTGTGAGAATCGGTTTTCTGGATACAGCTTCTAAAAACCTTTAGCCTTTACCTAAGGACAAGGAAAAATGGAATTCTATAACAACAGCTGGTGCACGAATTTCTTTGTCAAACGGTACAAATACAAGTTTTTTCGAGTTTTGTACCGTCTGGCAAAAAAATTGTGTACCAACTGTTATTTCAGAAATCTATTTTTCCAGTTATTATACTTAGGTGGAAGCTAAAGGTGTTTTGAAACTATATCCAGAAAACCGAATCTCCAAATTTTTTGCACTAGATGTGAGGCTACACTTTTGTCAAAAACACGACATATTATGATGGCCGATAGTGAGATTAAGACCCGCAAGGTACTCTTTCATTTAGAAAACTTCAATGGACTTTTAAGGTTTTGACCCTAGGGTGATTACAATAGCCTTCTATCAAAATCACCAGTTTCACAGGAATATCTTTTAAACATTGTTGTTTGCGTTTTTGTATTTGCATCTAAATGTAGTATATTAATTTTGTTGCTGTGCATATTTAGACATGGATAAGGCAAAATAAAAAATAAGAAACATGAAAGATTCACAAAAAAGTAAATACCATACATTTAAGTTTGATAAATACATTTTTTCAGTTTCTCATGGAAAACGTGTGATAGAACAAATGCATAATATGTCCGTTTTCAGTTGTAAATTTGGATTTAGGAATGTTAACAGAATTTTGAGTACTGTTTGAAGAGTACTCAACCCCCAACTTTTAGTCAGGATTTGTCGGTGGCGGGTATCGAACTCGAGACCTTCAAAATCAGAGTTTTACGCGATACGCTTGAGTTACACAAGGCTGGATTATTTGATAATTTGACTGACTGAAATTTAAAAGAATTGACAAACTGAAAAAAAAGATCTCGTACTTCATTCTTTAAAATTAAAAATAAGGACAGGCTCAGATATGACACAGTCATGTTTCTTGAGAGATTTATATTTTCCTCGTAGGCAAGAAGTGTCTTAAGTGTAAAAGTCAACCTTTCTTTATTGCTCTATCAACAACTTTCTCAATGGATTATCAGTATCAATCACTATTTTAATGCACACAATGCAATGCCTCTCCCAGTGCCTGATTTGTCTTGTTCAAGGTTATCCACAATAGGGCACTTCTCAGACTTTGAGAAGAAGTTAGAGAACGGTCTCCCGCCACATGTCTCGGACTCGGTCAAGTTCGTCTCTGGACTCGGCTCTCCCCGGTTTATCAAGACACATCTGCCGTGGAGTTTGTTGCCACTACAGCTCAGGGACGGACTCAAGAAACCAAAGGCAAGGGAATCCCGAGTGGGACACAATTTGCAGGTTGCAAATAGCCATTCGTTCGGCCAGGCCAGGCCAGAAAGATATAGGAAGCCAAAGAGTCGTCGATTATCAATATTTTATTGAAAATCAGACAGAAAAAAATAAGAAAATTGTTTGCACTTTTCAACGAAATTCAAATCGTTAAAAACAAATTAATTTGTTTCCTTTAAACTCTGATAATTTTTCGATAAGTGCTCGTAGAGCCTTTCAATTACCGCCACCGGCAATTCTGTCTGAAAGTTTTTTTCCGAGGTTTTCTTCAGTCGTTAGAGCGAATGCAAGGGATTGAGTATCCTTAAACCACCCTCAGACATTCTCTTCACAATTAATTGTCTAAATATCAAAATATCAATTGCACCCTGAGCAGATTACTTACGAGAAATTTGAGAAATTTTGAATATTAAATATTGACTTTCCTTGCTTTTGCGTGAATATATCCTGAATTCGACTTTTCATCCTTAATTCGAGCGTAGGCCTACTGGCGAAAGGAAGACTACCTCCATGGGCTAAATATAGTATCTCCACATTACTTCTGTTCAGTTTATGGAGCAGGTAAATAACTGGAACATTCAAATGTAAAATGCCTTCTGATAACTCTGACGTATCTCTCCTCAGATCATCTACGTGACACGCAGCGCGCCGGACGCGTGCGTGTCGTTCTATCACCACGCCAAGTTGTTGGAAGGTTATGCTGGGAGCTTCGAAGACTTCTGTACACTATTCTTGAACGGTTTAGGTCAGTAAAAGCCAATATTGTGTTGCAGTTGCGCAATCATTTAACGCGTTTTTAACCGCATCGTTTACTTTACCAAAAGTGTCCTCAACACATGCAATATGTGTGTGAATAAATTTCATTTCGTTTGATTTAATTCATAAATTGAAATAGTATTCCTTTCCAGACAGTGTTGTGAAGGTGAAGGCAAAAAAGTTGTAAAATGTGTTTTAACTCTTCAGCTAGAATGTTTTTATAGCTCTAACCAAACGGCCGAAAGAAAGTTTCTGATTCGAGCGGTCCCAGCACATGGTACAACCGTACAATGATAACTATGTGTGGAAGAATATCATTGGATCGTGGTCCCAGCCTACAATCCCGTCATCGGCAATCCTTACTGAATGTTTTCCCATAAATGCTAGTAAATAATAGTTTCTTTTAAAAATTTAACCCCTATTTATTTTTTATTTTTTTGTGAATAAAAAATAAATATTTTTTCCCTCATGTCAATGGTACGAATGGTGCCTTTTTGGAGAAGATTGAAAATATACATCTGCAAAAACAGATTAAAACAATAAAATTCTGTTTGTCCCGGAAATTTGTATTAAAGATAAACAAAATACAAAATAAGCAAAAAAACTGAAAAAAATCCAGTTTTAGGTATGCATCTAGAATTTTTATTTTAACTTAAAATGAAGTTTTAATTCAAAATCCAAAATTTCCCAAAATCCTTGAAAATCATGGGAAAAATATGAACAAAATAATAAAATAGAAATAAAGGCGAAACTCGAATTGTTTGCTTAAAATTACCTAAATAGCACAGAAAAAATAAAGGACTGAAAGGGTTAATGCAAATGTGAGGGAATGAGGGATTGAATGCAAAACAATTCTCTCTTAAACATGTCCAATTAAACTTATGTTTTCTCCTTCAATAAGTGATTAATTTGTTCTTGTGTTTAAAGTTAGAAGAGTTCATTCTTTAATTTATTAAAACACAAAAAAAATAATAGTGTATGTATACGAGATTCCTTGCTGTGAAGCCGTATATATTGAGGAAAGTGGACGTCCCATGTATGTTAGAGTTAAATGAGCACAAAAAAACATCGAGAGTCGGATGGTTTAGGTTACTATCTCATGTCATCTAAACTGGTTGACCATCCATGCATGGGAATAGGATAATGTCCACAAATTCGATTTCATGCTTTCTCGACGATTATCAAAAGAAAAATGTTGGGGTAAAATGAAACTAAAAGAGGCAGCATAAATTATGTAACATTAACTGGCACGTGCATAAATCAACCAAGTACAAATTTCCCTCCAATGTGGATTCCAATAATAAATAACGTAATACAGTATTTTCAGTACATAAGAATTAGTTTTATATCACTTTGATGCAACCATTTGTAATTTGTGTAGGCCTATCTGTTTGTGTTAAACAGACGAAGGAAATAGCTGTTGATTTCTGAAACGTTGTTGTAAAAAAAAAAAAATGTACAAATGTTTTAATAAAGTGGTTTGTTGTTTTGTGTTTCTAGTTCTGTACTCGCCGTTCTGGCCCCACGTGCTGAGCGCCTGGGAGCGCCGCAACCAGGACAACGTTCTGTTTCTCAACTACGAGGATATGAAGAAGGTGAGTGATGAACAGGAAACATTATCTTCGCCGCAACGGCGCAAACTGAATATTATCATAAACGTAAGATGTTGCTATATATAAGCTAGTATTAGTTATGTTTGGTTTAATACTTATTTCTTCACTTAGGACCTGCCCTCAGTCATCCTCCAGACGGCAGAGTTCCTCGGTAAAGCTCTGACTGAGGAGCAGGTATCAGCCCTGGCGCACCATCTTAGTTTCGACAGTATGAAGAACAACAAGGCAGTCAACTACGAAGAATTGAAGCTCAAAAATAGCACGCTCTTTGGCACTAGTACCGACGGAAACTTCATACGTAGCGGGGTGTCAGGGGAGGGGAAGAAGAAGATGAACAGTGAGACACTGAGACAGTTTGAGGCTTTGACCAGGAACTACATTGAGGGGACAGGTTTCCCACTGCAAGACAATAACATACTATAATGTTGTTCCGAATTAGACTTGTTGATTCTGGCGCTGTCCTCGGCTGGAATCGAGTCCACCTAGATGTTCGGTGTTTTCTATAGTTGGTCATAGTTTTCACTCGTCGATGATGTCGGCGCCTACAGGGTTTGTTTAGTCGGCTGTAAGTTATTGTCCCCCACTCAAAATCAGTTTTATGACTGTGGATTGACTCTAAATCCGAATTTATTTATGTTTTTTAACACAAAAATATCCCATTTTTTCCGCTCAATACTTATCGACGTATAAAACAATACAAATTTAATTAAAAGTAAAATTGAATAGTCAATTATCTTATCAGTGATAGTGGTTAGAATGATAAAAGCGATAAGGAATAATCTCCTGGAACCCCTCCCCTAGCCAATAAAGTGTCATCTCTTTTGTTTTCTCTACTTTTGTTATGTCTCTACTCTCTAGTGATGATGATGCAAAGTCAGTAAGTGAGATGAAAAGCCTACTTAGTAAATTTTAAACATAATGTATTAATTCCTTTCTGTAACTTTTATGTAAAACAACTTGAATGTAACTAAGCAGAATTGCTATTAAAGATATTATATTATTATTACTAGTTTGACATCGAGTATGAGATTTGAGAACTCATTCTTGTACTTAATTCCAAACAATATTTCTACACAAGTAATAACAATAAAGTCGTAGAAAAGAGAAAGTGTTCGCATTTAGCTTTCATGCTTTGGCTTCTTGATTGAGCATTAGATAATAAAAAGAGGGAGCGAAGCGACTGAGTGATCTTCATTCAACTCAAACGGCGCTCATTCTGTGAGTCTGTGGGTTTGTACGTCGAAAATCAGCCGAATCGCTGAACAGAATGCGCTGATATTTTAAACAGACATCCGGTACGAGTTTACCGAGAACTGCTAACAAAATCAGCTAGATCCATTGCGATTTAAACCTCCAAAAAATAATTAACTGAAAAATAGGCTGCCAATGTGTAGAAATCATTTTAACGACAATGGTTTTGGTTTTGAAAAAATATTTTTTGTTTATTAGGAAAACGCTTAAGTCCCGCCGCTTTGTTGGATGAGCGTAATTGGTGAATTGAGCTGCCATGTGTTTTGCGGATTTTCTGTTGTTCTGTGAAAAAATCAGAACTTTGTTGGAATTTTTTTTAAATTAAATCAAATTAAATAAAAAAAAACTTTTTTTTTTAATTAATCGTAATTTTAAAAAAGGAAACAATCGTAATATTGAAATTTTCATAAGAAATAATTATTGGATTACGTACAAATTTCACACGAATATATCAATTCATAAAATTAAGGTTCTGTGAAAAAATCATTACAATCGAATAAAGCATGTAGGAGTTATAAGTCGAAGAAATTTTTTAAAAATCGAAAAAAATCGTAAAATTGCGATTTTCATGAGAAATGATTTTTCGATTGCGCTCAAAAACGTGGCAGTTCTTAGTTCAGAGATTTCGAAGGCCTCCATAAAATTTCATCGCAATCGGAGTATCGGTTTAGCCGGAATCGTGTTAACAGACAGACAAAAATACAGAAAGAAAGAAAAAAAAAACATTCCGGATTTTTTTCTCCAGTGTAGTGAAATGGAATCTTCGCTTCGCTCGCTACGCTCATCCAATTATCTGTCTGGCGGTGAAATGCCGTGTCAACGGTGGATTAAATTTTGCACGCCCAAGGTACCCCCAAATTCCGCTCGGAGATTGATTAGACCTTGCAATCTTTACAAACGTATTTCGTACTGGCTATGTTTTCCATAGTATTGTCACAGATGATGGACTACAGTCACTACACTGCGTTATATGCATTTCAAAACATGTTTAATAATTTTTAAACTAGGAAAACGCTTAAGTCCCGCCGCGTTGTTGGATGAGCGTAATTGGTGCATTGAGTTGCCAAGTGTTATGCGGATTTTCTGTTGTTCTGTGAAAAAATCATTACTTAGTTGAAGATTTTTTTAAAATAATTTAAATTAAATAAAAAATAAACTTAAATTTTTAATTTTTTTTAATTAATCGTAATTTAAAAAGAAAAAAATCGAAAAATTTTGATTTTCATAAGAAATAATTATTCGATTGTGCTCAAATTTCAACGAATATATTTATTCATAAAATTAAGGTTCTGTGAATGAATCATTACAATCGGATGAAGCATGTAGGTGTTATAAATCAAAGAATTGTATAAAAAAAAAAAAAACCCGTAAAATTTCGATTTTCATGAGAAATAATTTTTTGATTGCGCTCAAATTTCACACGAATACCTAAATTCATAAAATTAAGGTTCTGTGAAAAAATCATTAAAATCGGACAAAGCATGTAGGTGTTATAAGTCGAAGAAATTTTCAAAAAATCGAAAAAAATCGTAAAATTGCGATTTTCATAAGAAATAATTTTCCGATTGCGCTCAAAACGTGGCAGTTCTTCGTTCAGAGATTTCGAAGGTCTCCATAAAATTTCCTCGCAATCGGAGTATCGGTTTTGCCGGAATCGTGTTAACAGACAGACAAAAATACAAAAAAAAAGAAAGAAAGAAAGAAAGAAAAAAAAACATTCCGGATTTTTTTCTCCAGTGTAGTGAAATGGAATCTTCGCTTCGCTCGCTTCGCTCGCTACGCTCGCTACGCTCATCCAAATACAATCCAGAAATGACAAAATCTTTCCCAACCAGGGGATTGAACCCACGTCTCCCACATTTCGGCTATAAGGACGCCTTAGCCAACTAGACCAGGGAAACGCCAAAGTCGTTGTTAGACGAGTGAGCGACTCATGTGTTGAGTACCCGGGAACATTTGCATTTAAGTTTGATAATTATATTGGTATAAATAATAGGGGTTTAAATTTAGTCGGTATAAGGGCACGTCAACTGTAAGGCCATAATGCGCCACTCTAGCCTATGATAGGCTAGGGATGCCTAAGGTAGGGGGAAGAAAAGTAATGTTGCCGCGGGTACTTAACTCATGGCTCACTCACTCGTTTAACAACGACTTTGGCGTTTCCCTAGTAAATTTTAAACACTCGCTTGCTTGACGAATCAACGAATTTCACATACATTCATGATTACGTTTGAACTCCAATATCCATCAACAAGAATTAGCCAAGTTGCATAAAATCCAATCAAATCAACAAGAATTGAATCTTTGGGAGGATTGTTAGCAAAGGAAATAGGTATGTCGCGATCAGAACAGATTATAATAATTCAAATCTAGGTGTCCGTTGCGGTTAGGGCGCCGCAGCCAAGCCGTGGCGCTCTACACACTCAGGCACACTATACAGCAAGCAGAGTTGGGGTGATTTCGAGGTGTTACCCAGCCGCCATGAAACGTGATGTGAACTTCAAAACTATCAAAGTCGAGGGGATTTAGGTAACTGACAACACATGCCAAATTTGGTTGGGGTACGAGCATTCCTTCTTGGTTAAAAAAATGGCTTGAAACATTCTCAAAATCATTTTAAGGATGTTAGCTACTGCTACTGCTAGGGCGCTACTGCTACGGTCTAATTCGTCAGTTTCAATCGGCCAGAGATTCTGCCCAAACGGGTGTGGCTACAACGTTCATATTTTACATGTACATTAAGGTTATAGTGATATAGGGTCTTTTGGAAGAAAAAGTTAAAACAGTTAGCTGGAAGGCTTCCAAATAAAGGTTCTAATATAAGCCTTTTACAAGAATATAATCAACAAGTAACTATAGTTACTTAACAATGATCACCTACATTGTTTACAAAAAAAACAAGTCTTTGGACCACTAGATATTTTTAATTGTATTGTTAATTGGAATACCATATAAATTAAATCGACTTTGATAAAATTATTGTATTTTAACAAATAATTTTGTAATGGAACTTGAACAAGTAATGAGATCCCACAAATAACAAAAAACTTGTAAAAAAACAGTCAAACCTTACACAATCAAAAGCAATGAGATCTAAAAGAAATGCCAAGCTTATGTACCCTCCTACAATTTCGCAATCTTAATACATAAATTCACTTTGCCCTGTCACTGTATCCTTGCAAAGCTTGGCAATATAAATTTGCACAAATTTTTACATTTAAAACAATAGTTAAAATAAAAAAAATAAAAAAAAAATGCACAAAGTTTTACATTTAAAACAATAGTTGCAAATAACATTTTTCCAAGCTTTGCAAGGATACAGTCACAGGGCAAAGTGAATTTATGTATTAAGATTGCGAAAATGTAGGAGGGTACATAAGCTAGGCATTTCTTTTAGATCTCATTGCTTTTGATTGTGTAAGGGTTTGATGTTGTTTTACAAGTTTTTTTTTGTTATTGGTGGGATAACTCTCTTCTACACTAGCTTTGGAAGAATAACTTCTAGAAAAACTTCTTTGGTGGACTATTTACGAAGATCTAATAAATATCTAGGCGATATATTGTAAATGTGCTCTAATATTATTCTATCTTGACACATGGTTTCAAACCACAACCCCATTAGACAGTCAATAGCTATAGAGTGTTCCAGAATAAACCCTTGCATCTCTGCTTCAAAACCTGGTTTGTCGAAGCCTCGAAAATAACCCACAGCTATCGGGGATTTAATGACACCAGAGGAAGCCTTTTTGACCTCGTTCGTTTCGATAATGTCAAGTATTATATCAAACTGTTAAAAGTTCTTGAATTTTCAAAGTTTCTGGGAGGCTATCCACTTCTCTCGAGTCGCCATAATATTAGCTATTATCCATGCTAAAGGGCAATACTAACAAACAAAAATATCAATCGGACGTCGTGTTCGGTTTTTATCGTGAGACATGACACAACACGCACAGACGGACGGACGGACAGACGGACGGACAGAAAAGTATGTTCCGAGACCAGTAATAGGTTATCGAACCACTGAACTACAAGTCGTCCCGTAAAACAAAACGTTTTTAAAATAAAGTGTAATGGCCTTGAAATCTAGGTTAGATGAAGGGTGAAGTACATTACAAAAAAATAATGTCTATGCCATAAGATCTTCATGGTTGTATTTAATATTAAAATAGTCATCCATTCTAAATAAGTTTTTATACCTTCATGGATACCCAGTCAAATAAACTCAATTCATCACGTACTGAAACCTCAAGCTGTTACGTAGTTAATAAAGATATATGGTTTGCGTAAACGTGTTGGTTACGAAGTTAATCGAGACGATGGATAAATAATAGACTTGCATACTTTATATAGAAGGAACATCAATGCTCGTGCCAGGAATCGAACCTAGGTATTGAATGCACATGAAGGAAGATTTAACACACAATAGTTCGATCCTTGTCAATGTTCATTTTGTATATTATAATCCCATGAAATCTTACTATCTTCAACATTATTCACACAATTCAGGAAATAGTGCTCTAAATTAATATGGAAGTTAAATAGTTATTGTGACAGACGCCTTTACGAGTTCATTTACTAAGAATCAGACGATGACGTATTGACCTACTGGGGTTTGTATTAACATTGCATACACCTGCTACAGAGACACCAATAGTGTATGAGGTGATATATAGTTATAAGCATGGACTCTAGGCTCAATAGCTCAATAAGTCAGTGAACTTTGCTAGTAAAAGACGTGAGTTTCTATTATCAAATAGACGAAAGATATCTTATCTCTTTTATGAGAACATGCATCGAATCGTTGTCATTTTTTTACAGATTGTTTGGTGTAATAGTAAGCTACGTCTAGGAGAGAATGTCTTTGATCAGGGAAGAAGATGGGGACGCCGAGAAGATTCTGTTGAGAGACTTTCTACCGCCTTTCCGTAGGGGGTACCTTAAAGTTGGACCTGAGAAGGTGATCATGACGGATAATTATACGAAGTTTGAGGAGGAAATCAGGAATTTTGAAGTACGAGATGACGATGTGTGGGTGATGTCCTTTCCTAAAACGGGTGAGTTATTATTTTACATTATTGAATTATGTTGTACTATAAATATACTATTTTTCAGTCGCGTTGATGGATGAGTTATTTTGGTTTATAGAACTTAGCATGCCTACGCATGCTAAGATAACACCATATAATTATAATTTAAAGGTATTATGTAGAAGTAGAAGTCACTGCCTCCTAGATGTTGCTTGTGGCTCAACGAGGAGCCACGAGCAACATCTAGGAAGCAGTGGTAGAAGTATTAAAATATTACAGTTCAAAACAACTTAAAAAATATAGAATTTTAATGAGTAAATATTGTTTTTATCAAACAACAGTTAAGTAGAAGCAAAGAATAGTCACGACTAATCTTTGCTAGAAGTGCGATGTTCATAATTAAGGTTATCTTTAATTATTGAACATAGAATCACAATTTTAAAGGTTTTCTGAATGTTTTATCGAAATACGAGCAAATTTTCATCAAAGAGAGAGGGAATAAACATTAAAATTGAAAATCAAACTCAACGCATCCATTCATTTTCATTAGACATAATCTTCGATTGCATAAACAAACGTGTCAGGTCTAAGTCCAGACATTTCGAAGGTTACCTGAAAAGTTAGGCGAAATCCGATTTCACATTCAGTCACTTCATAGTGAAGTAACCATTTTAGACAACCGATGATTTCAAATTGTACAATATCACAACTGAAATAGTTATTTGCATTTAATTACACGCTAAATAACAAAAACACTAATCAGAAAATGTAATGTTCACTTCAATCTTTTGTCAATTACACAACGTGACATTTTTAATCGTAGCCGATTTATTACAGCATCCCGTGCCGCAAATTAAAATCTCATGTATTATTTCTTATTGCCAACAACGAATGTTGCGCGTCCACAAGATCATTATAGGCATCTACATAAACGAATAACATGTAACTTATAATACATATACTTCATGGATACCCTATTCAAATAAACTCAATTCATCACGTACTGAAACCTCAAGCTGTTACGTAGTTAATAAAGATGTATGGTTTGCGTAAACTTTAAACGATTTCTTAGGGAATCAAAAAATTAAAGTAAATAAAGTTCACTTTCTAATAATATTATTATTTTCTAAAAGAGATTTGTACAATTCTATCATTATTCTTTTTAATTCAAATGCTGTATGTTTTTATAATTGTGAACTTTATATTTTGATGTACGTAATGTTATAAGTTAGGCTTATAATGTTAGTTGTTTGAATGTTTGTATTGTGGGTCTATCATGGCTGCTATTGTGTTTATTCGTCGAGTTTTTATATAGTTTTTGATTATCTATTTTTGTTTAAACTTGCTACATAAATGTTAATTTTAATTACCTACTTTAATATTTACTTTAATATCAATTTTATTACATTTACTATTTAGGGATATCACACACAATTCTGTGTTTAAGGGCTATGCTCGTTGTGATATTCCTAATGATTGTGAACATAATGTGATGATCATTGAATAATAATAAATAAATAAATAAATAAAATATAAGCTTTTTCTACATTTCGTGTTATTGCTGACTTCTCAACATTAATTCGAACCTACTTTAGCGTTACTTTTTTTTTAGTAAAGGGAAAAGGAACTCCACATAATTTTTTAAATATTGAGAAGTCAATAAAACTCAACAAGCTACACTCAACATTTGGAGGACATTTAAAAAAATGAAGTTCTAAGACGTAATGTTGAAAAAATTTAAGAAATGGCATAAAACATATTATTTTCAATTAGATAAAAAAAATGTCACGAAAGAATTCGGGATTGTTTTAGTATTAGTGAATACTGAATAGTGATTGTATTTATATATTATGATCACAATATTGTACGGATTACATCACGTCTTGATTCTGAACTACATTTGGAGTCCCATGTTGCATAAACCGCACAATATATGATTTTAATATAATTCTTACAACATAATGACAAACCACTAAATGTTCATCGTGTTATATGTATTCTAAACACCCCCATGTGACTTCAATAACTTGTTATGTATTATTTTTAAAACAACTGACGGTTTCAGGCACAACCTGGACAATGGAAATGGTCTGGTGCATTGCGAATGATTTGGACTTCATAGGAGCCCAAGAGTCTCAATTTGAGCGGTTTCCATATCTAGAGTGAGTAGAGAATATAATATAGTAGAGTATCATAGGTACTCGCAAACATCAGCTACTATGTACAGGGGAGTGTTTATACTATACGAAACTAGAAGCGAGCTCTGGGCGTCGATGTAAGACATATCCCCTGCCTGTGACTGCATCTTTCCAGCATGGGTTTGTCCTCCACACATCAACTAGGCTAAAGTGGTGAATAATGACCTGACGGTTGGCGCACCCGTAATCACAATAAACCCAAAACATCTTAACGAAACTGTCAAACGACATAACAGATTACAGATTTACATAGACGAAATTAAAAATGAGTATGAATAACAATAAAAATTTTGATATTAAAAACTTTTAGCGTAAGCCTGCTTTAAGGACAGGAATGAAGACAGAACAATAGTCGAAAAGATTAATTGTGTCCCGACCGGTGTTCGAACCCAGGTCTTCCGCCTTTAATAGCGATTCTTCGATGTGAAATGTTTTGTTTCTGTAATTTGTGTAAGTGGTTCGGTCAAAATATGCCAATTACTAAAAGGGGTGTAATTTCGGAACGCATATTTTTGCGGTTTTAGTGTACATTTGTGCACATTTTTAAGACACAATTTTCTAAATTACCATTTTATTGGTATTATGCTCTAGTATGTATGGAAATATAAAAATAAGCAGGTTTAAGAAAATTTAAGAAATTCACCAAAATTCAAATTTTCGCAAATTTTCGCATCATAAAACTTGAAAAATTCGTGTAAAATCACAGGAAAAAGATAATTTTTTAAACTGTAATTTTAGTACAAGATTATGCTCTAGGTCTAGATTATGCGTAAAAAATAAATAAAAATTGGGGGGGGGGGGGGTTTAACCTCACTATGGGCCTTTATATGTCGTTTTTTGACAATAGCGTAGCGTCCACATCTAGTGTTAAATTACATTGTGAGAATCGGTTTTCTGGATAGAGCTCTCAAACACCTTTATCTTCTACTTAAGTACAAGGAAAAATGGTTTTCTATAACAACGGTTGGTGCACAAATTTCTTTGTCAACGGTACAAATACGAGTTTTTTCGAGTTTTGTACCATCTGACAAAAACAATTACCAACTGTTATTTGAGAAATCTTTTTTTCCAATAATTGTACTTAGCCTTAGGTGGAAGCTAAAGGGGTTTTGAAACTATCAAAATTTAATTTTGCACTAGATGTGGAGGCTACTCTATTGTCAAAATCATGACATATTATGATGGCCGATAGTGAGATTATGAGCCGCAATTTTTTATGTTTTATTAAAGGTACTCTTTCATTCAGAAACTTCAATGAACTTTTAAGGTTTTGACCATAGCGTGATTACAATAGCCTTCTATCAAAATCACCAGTTTCACAGGACGATCTTTAAAACATTGTTTTTGTATTTGCATCTTCATGTAGTATATTTGTTGCTGTGTGTATTTAGACATGGATAAGGCAAAAAAAAGCAAAAACATAAAGATTCACAAAAGATTAATACCATGCATTTTACTTTGCTAGATAAACACAATTTTTTAAGTTTCTCGTGCAAAACGTGTCTTAGTAGTTAGTACAAATGAATAATATGTCCGTCTTCAGTTGCGAAACTTAAATTTGGATTAAGGAATGTGACCAGAATTTCCGAGAAATGTTTAAAGAGTACTCACCCCCAACTTTTAGCCAGGATTTGTCGGTGTTGGGTATCGAACTCGAGACCTTCAAAATCACAGTCTCACGCGATACGCTTGAGGTACACAAGGCTGGATCATTTCATAATTTGACTGTCTGAAATTTAAAAGAATTGACAAACTGAAAAAAAAGATCTCGTAATTCATTCTATAAAATTAAAAATAAGGACATGCTCAGATATGACACAGTCATGTTTCTTGAGAGAAACATATTTTCCTCGTACGCAAGAAGTGTATAAGTATAACAGTCAACCTTTCCTTATTGCTCTATCAACAACTTCCTCAATGGATTATTTATCAGTATCACTATTTTAATGCACACAATGCAATGCCTCTCCCTGTGCCTGATTTGTCTTGTTCAAGGTTATCCACAATAGGGCACTTCTCAGACTTCGAGAACATGTCCGAGAACGGTTTCCCGCTACATGTCTTGGACTCGGTCAAGTTCGTCTCTGGACTCGGCTCCCCTCGGTTTATCAAGACGCATCTGCCGTGGAGTTTGTTGCCACTACAGCTCAGGGACGGACTCAAGAAACCAAAGGCAAGGGAATCCCGAATGGGACACAATTTGCACGTTGCAAATAGCCATTCGTTCGGCCAGTATACACCCGTTACATAAGACACTTTATATAGAATATGTCAAGCAAGATAAACGTGGGCAGCCACAGAGTCGTCGATTATCAATATTTTATTGAAAACCAGACAGAAAAAAATAAGAAAATTGTTTGCACTTTTCAACGAAATTCAAATAGTTAAAAACAAATTAATTTGTTTCCTTTAAACTCTGATAATTTTTCGATAAGTACTCGCAGAGCCTTTCGATTACCACTACCGGAAATTCTGTCTGAAAGTTTTTTCCGAGGTTTTCTTCAGTCGTTAATGCGAATGCATGGGATTGAGTATCCTTAAACCACCCTCAGACATTCTCTTCACAATTGTCTAATTTTCAAAATATCTAGCTAGACAAATGAAGTGGTGTATATATGATCCATTACACGCTGAGTAGGTTTCTTACGAGAAATTTCAGAAATTTTGAATAAAAAATATTGAGTTTCCTTGCTTTTGCGTGAATATATCCGGAATTCGACTATTCATCCATGCAAAGTTTCATCTTAATCTGAGCGTAGGCGTACTGGCGAAAGGAAGAATACTATGTGGGCTTAATATAGTATCTACACTAAAACTATATTCCTGTTCAGTTTATGGAGCAGGTACTGGAACATTCAAATGTAAAATGCCTTCTGATAACTCTGACGTATTTCTTCCTCAGATCATCTATGTGACTCGCAGCGCGCCTGACTCGTGCGTGTCGTTCTATCACCACGTCAGGTTGCTGGAAGGTTATACTGGGAGCTTCGAAGACTTCTGTACACTATTCTTGAACGATTTAGGTCAGTAAAAGCCAATATTGTGTTGCAGTTAAAAAAATAAAAAGTACATAATATGTCGGGAGTGCAAGTTGTGTTCAGACAAATGAGGGTAGATCAGATTGGTTTGAAGTAAATGAGGGACTGAGGCAAGGTAATGTTTTATCCCCATCTCTATTTATGGTTGTAATGGATCAAATACTACGAAGAGTGGAACCGAATATAGAAGGAAGAGACACTAGAACCTTAGTTTTTGCCGATGATGTCTTAATTTGGGGTGAGAGTGTTGAAGAGGTCCAAGAAAAGGTGGAGAGATGGAATGTAGTTGCAACAGAGTTTGGGTTAAGTATGTCAGAATAAAAGTGAATGTTTAGTTATGAAAAAAGATATAAAAGGCATGCCTAAGAATCAAGAAAAGTTATGACTTCGTGGAAAAGTATTAGAAGAAAAGGAAGAATTTAAGTATTTAGGAAGTATCTTGACAAAAGATGCTAAAGTTAATAGAGAAGTGACAGCTAGGGTATAAAAAGCAGAAGGATTTTATCAACTTTTTAGAAAGCTGCTTCGGAACGAGCTGTTTCCACAGAGATGTAAAGTTCTTTTCTATAAAGCATACTTCATACCTATACTTACGTATGCTGCAGTAACTTGGACAGTTGGAGAAAAGGAAGAGAGTCATTTGAAAGCAGCAGAAATGAAGTTTTTAAGGAGTATCAAGGGGGTTACAAAACTGGACAGGATTAGAAGCGACGTTATAAGAAAGGAATTACGTCTGGAGAAATTGAGGTTTAAATTAGGACGGGAACGTTTAAGATGGTTTGTGCATATGAAGAGGATGGAAATGGATAGGATCCCAAGACGAGACTTTGAAGCAGAGGAGGAAGGTAAAAGAAAAGTAGGAAGACCGAGAGAAAGATGGGGAAGATTGAACGAAGGAGACGTTATAGAGCGAGGTTAATCGTGGAACCAGATGATGGAATTGAAGATGTGGGAGGACAGGAAAGAGTGGGGAAAATTGGTGGAGAAGCAGATGCAGGATGAAGATGAAGATGAAGATGTTGATGATGAAGAAACGCTGAGCCCGGCAATCTCGGCAAAAAATTGTTTCGTGCCCTAGACATCGGTGTGAAGTACACCACTTAACCTGACGTTGTTGGAAATGAGTTTTGATTATTAATTATCTATTATATTGATTTATTAATTTTTATTATTTTTTTTTATTATTATTTTATATCTTATAATGATTATTATGATTGTATAATTTTAAGACTGTGAAAACCGGGGCTATATATTTGAGGAAAATCTGGACGTCCAAGTTTTTAATAAGCGCAAGAAAAACATCCAGAATTCGGATCGTGGCTATCTCATGCCTTCTAAATTGGATGAACATGCAGTCTTTGAGAGGAAAGCGTTATTTTTCAGGAACTTTAATAAGCACGAGTTTCTTCCTTGCAAAACAACGTATCTGATAGTCATTTGTGGAACTGATACGAAATATGTTCTTTTATTGTCATAATAAATATAATAAATTATTTTTAAGTTACCACTCTAGTTATATAACTGATTTTCAGTGGGCTTTTCAAAGACAAGATCACCTCAGGCCCACCATCAATTTCACAGTGGCGTAACCAAACTAAGTCATATTTTTATTGGTTGCATCGTCGGTTCTGGCGTCCACTCGCAGAATCAAGCAGAATCAAGCCGATTCAGTAAACCTGAAATTTATTATTGCTCGTTGTAGGACGGCTAAAGTCACCGTGTGTCAGCGTTAAAACCTTAATTCAGTTAATCTGTATCATAAACTCGTACTAAGAAAAATATATTTAATGAGTAATGATAACTTTAGATTCGATGCTAACTCAGATAACTGATTTCACTGGGAAAAAATTATTTGGGAACATATATTATTTAATAACATTAATGATAAATTAACTCCTATCACATTTATTATTTTTATGTACATAAGATTTTTTAAAAGAACGTGAAATGACCTACGTTCTTTTTTATGAACATCTCAGTTCTCTTCTTAATAAGAAGTAACTTTTCAAAGTGCCTTTTAGGGGGGAACGTGCCCAAGAATGTGAACATGCATGAGATAATGTTTATAAATTCGATTTCATGCGTTCTCGACGATTATTAAAAGAATCATGTTGGGAAAAATGGAAACTAAAAGAGACAGCACGTGCATAAACCAACCTAAAACAATATCGTCTACCTGTATGTATTAACCTGATGACGGAAATATCTGTTGATCTCTGAAACGTTGTTGTTTTATGGGGGAACTAAATCACAAGTATAGCAATGAAGGAATTAGACGTCGAAAGAAATTTAAGAAATGTAAGGAGATAAAACCTGCCACCGATCAACTGCAGGAGAGAGACAACAACAACAACAACATATATAAAAAAGAGTTGTATTTACTAAGTGTTTTAATAAAGTAGTTTGTTGTTTTGTGTTTCTAGTTCTGTACTCGCCGTTCTGGCCGCACGTGCTGAGCGCCTGGGAGCGCCGCAACCAGGACAACGTTCTGTTTCTCAACTACGAGGTTATGAAGAAGGTGAGTGATGAACAGGAAACATTATCTTCGCCGCAACGGCGCAAACTGAATATTATCATAAACGTAAGATGTTGCTATATATAAGCTAGTATTAGTTATGTATGGTTTAATACTTATTTCTTCACTTAGGACCTGCCCTCAGTCATCCTCCAGACGGCTGAGTTCCTCGGTAAAGCTTTGACTGAGGAGCAGGTATCAGCCCTGGCGAACCATCTTAGTTTCGACAGTATGAAGAACAACAAGGCAGTCAACTACGAAGATATGAAGCTCGGCATTGAGGCGCTCTTAGGCACTAGTACCGACGGGAACTTCATGCGTGGCGGGGTGTCAGGGGAGGGGAAGAAGAAGATGAACAGTGAGACACTGAGACAGTTTGAGGCTTGGACCAGGAAGTACATTGAGGGGACAGGTTTCCCGCTGCAAGGGTAGCAGAGTGTGTAGGCATCATCGACTAGAATCGTCGTCTTAGCAGGGTGTCAGGAGTGCACCCTTATTATTATAATGTTATTGGAATAAGTTTTAATCAGGGTTAAATACTGTCTATAATACCGTCATTTATATATTGTATTATAATTTCATATTATATTGATGACATGGAAATAAAGTGTGAATTGTGAAACAAGGTTCCAACTCTTAAGCATAGTTTATCATTACATTACACTAGGGAAACGCCAAAGTCGTTGTTTGACGAGTGAGTGAGTCATGTGTTGAGTACCCGGTATAACATTCCTTTTCCTCCCCATATCTTAGGCCCCAGCCTATCATAGGCTAGAGTGGAGCATTATGGCCTTACAGTTGATGCGCCCTTATACCAACTACACTTAAAACCCCTAATATTTATACCAATATAATTATCAATTTTAAATGCAAATGTTCCCGGCTACTCAACACATGACTAGCTCACTCGTCTAACAACTAATTTGGTGTTTCCCTAGTCTAGTTGGCTAAGGCGCCATTATACCCAAAATGTGGGAGACCTGGGTTCAAACCCCCGCCCGGTCGGAAAAGATTTTTTTATTTCTGGATTGTATTTAAAAAATTATAAAACATCTTTTGAAATGCATACAATACTATGGAAAAACATAGCCAGCCAGTACGAAGTACGAGTAAAGATTGCAAGGTTTAGGCCCGGTATTTCAATGTCCAGTTAAAGTGGCAAGTAAATTTATCTGCCAGTTAAGTCGGATTTGGTGTATTTCCGCTGCCAGTTAGCTAATCTGGAAGTTAAATTGGGTCCTAACTGGCAAGTAAACTAACTGGTAGATGAGGTAAAATAAATAAATAAAAATAAATAATTTTTATTTAGAGTCTACCCACTCAGTTATATAACTGATTTTCAGTGGGGGACTTTAAATCAAAGCGACCAAGCCAACCCTGCAGGCCCCGACGCAATCGACGAGTGAGCGATAACCAACCAAAGATCGATATTTTTAATAGGAAATATAGCAATCAGTGGTGTGGACAGTGCGAACACCCGCCAATCAACGCCAGAATCAACAAGGCCGATTCAGAACAACTCTGAAATTGAAGAAGTCAAAAAACTTCTGACTTTAGCGGGAATCGAACCCTGGACCTTCTGCATTGGAAGCAGATACGCTAACAAGACCAACGAGCCACACAACAAGACCAACGAGCCACACAAAGACCAACGAGCCACACAAGACTGGCAGATAAATGTGTGTATAAAGATGGCGGCTGGTAGTGTTTTAGGTTATGTTGGTTCAGTTGATGTAGTTGAGGCTTTTTAAATTTTCTGATGAAGAAGAAGACTGTAAATTTTATTAATTTTATTGAACGGCCAAGAAGGCGTAATGGATCTTGCCAACGAATCGATAATGTGGTTTTGCATATCATAACACAGTGTCTGGTACCTTCTGGCAACAACATACAGGCTTCAATCACTAGGTAGGCCTAGGCCTATATACATGCCCATTAATTGACCTTGACTTGACATAAACCTATTTCCTAGTCCCACATGAGGCCTAGGCCCCAGTCCTGGTTGGCCTACTAGGCCTAGCCTACACAGTAGTTTCACACGTAGCAAAAGGCCTAGCCCTGCGTCCAAGTAGTATATTATTAATAAGGTCTAGGCCTAGGCTCCAGTCCTACTTTGTAGCTAGGCCTAGGGCCTAATGCCACATAAGGCCATGAGGCTTGCTAGGGTAGCCTGCAGTCAAAGGTATAGTAAAATAAATTAGGTTTCAAGCTTTGCCGGGGTTTCTTTATTTACCTACTTTACCTCACAGTTTAGATCTGATTCTAGGGTCTAAACTTCATAACATGTTTTAGACACAACATTTTTTTATTACAGCAGGCTATTTTTCTAAATAACTTCATTCTTCCAAGAGTTGATTTGTATAAAATTTAATGGATGAAAAAAACACTCTTGATGTCTTTTCGATTCTTTGTCCATTGTTATTAATAATAATTGGTAATTTGGGAGTAGCCTAGCCTAAGCCCAGACAACTGTCACGAGACGAAAAGTAAACACTGTAAACATAACCTATATTCGTTTCACAGCCTTGTAATGGCAATTCTATTCGAAACCACACATTTCCCCGGCTGTAAAATAGGCTCTGTTATGATGTGAACCTCTTGAACCAATCACAGCTCGGGGAGGTCCCCAGTAGCTGACTGCCAAGTAAAATGTCATTGAAATACACAAAAATGGTAACTGGCAGTTATAAGTGGTTGTTAAATTTAACTGCCAAGTAGCTGCTATGCATGTAATCACGGCCTACCAAAAATTATTTGATAAAAATACTTCTTCAAGAAAAAGCATTGTTGATAAAATGATACCTATTACCTACACATTTCAAGTATATATTTTTCAATTTATTATTTCTTGTGGGTTTAGATCGAAATGGATTGCGCTCATTTTGTTAGCAGTTCTAAGTTACCTGGTCGCGGATGTCTGTTAAAAATTTCAGCTCGATCTATTCGGCCGTTTGGCCGTATGAGCCCGGACAAACAGACAAACAGAATTAATCACGACAAGGCCCGATCGAGTAGCATTATAAAATCCTCATTCGCTTCGCTCACTCGTCAAATAAACATCATAAGACTAAGACTACCGTCAATGCTCTTGCTTTTATCACTACATGGAAGCTTGCCTTGAAGAAAAAGTATATCAAAGTTGATAAAATAAATTTATTCAGTAAACATTTAACAAGGAAATAAAATAGCTTTATGGGTGCTTTGTTATTCATTGATGTTAATAACCAGTGATTTATCAACAAATTTGTTGATTTAAAAAATCTTGCTCTTTCCTTATAATGTACTTTGTAGGCATAATTTAAGAAAGTGTATTTACACCTATTACTAGAAGGAAAACAATTATATCCACGCTTCTGACATTTTATGCTGAAAAAAGATAGTTGTATAATAATATAACTAGGAAAACGCTAAAGTCCCGTCGCGTTGTTGAGCGAGCACCGGTACGTGCAACACGACCCGAGTACGACATTCCCATAATGTCCATTTTATCAGATAACAGTCTTTAAAAGACGAAAACTTTCAATGTTGTTGTTGATCGCTACAATACTATACTCTTCTCTATTCTACTCTATTCTACTCTATTCTACTCTATTCTACTCTATTCTTCTCTACTCTACTCTACTCTACTCCAAGGTCCTCTCGATCTCCGCCTAGCGGAGGATCGTCTAACTCTCTAGGTTAGGTCGTCGCAGCAGCGAATTAGAAGCCATCTTGGTGATTAATTCTAGAGCGGGAATGCAGTAACTAGTACTTTTTCACGCACTTTGCATACTTCTGAGTTAATTAACTAAAAAACTGGAGGTTGTCAACGAGGTTGAATACCATGTTAGTAATCAGGATGAATGCTACTATAATCTCATATAGTGGTTATGTTTTGGAAAAGTCGCCGTTTTCCTTTAAAACGAGCATTTCCCGGGGTATAGTATTTTTTCACGCACTTTGCATACTAATGAGTTAATTACTTAAAAAAATGAAGGTTGTCAACGACTTTCAATAGCCTGTTAGTAATCAGGATGAATGCCACTATAACGTCATAGTGGTTATGTTTGGACATGTAGTCGTTTTCCTTTAAAACGGGCATTTCTCGGGAATGTTGTACTTTTTCACGCACTTTGCATACTAATGAGTTAATTACCTAAAAACTGGAGGTTGTTAACGAGGTTGAATACCATGATTGTAATAAGGGTGAATGCCACTAGGAAGCTTCGCAAACGCTTTTTCAGGCGCGTTGTTGGATGAGCGTAATTTTTTTTTACGAAAAAAACGTAAAATTGCGATTTTCATGAGAAATAATTTTTTGATTACGCTCAAATTTCCCACAAATATATAAATTCATAGAATAAAGGTTCTGTGCAAAAATCATTACCATCGGATAATGCATGTATGTGTTATAAGTCGAAATCAATATTTTAAAATTTTTAAAAAATCGTAAAATTGCGATTTTCAACAGAAATCATTTTTCGATTGCGCTGAAAAACGTGGCAGTTCTAAGTTCAGAGATTTCGAAGGCCTTCACAAAATTTCGTTTAGCCAGAATCGTGTTAACAAACACACAAAAATACAGAAAAAAAGAGAAAAAACATTCCGTTTTTTTTCTCTGCGGTGTAGTGAAATGGAATCTTCGATCCGCTCGCTACGCTCAACCAACTATAACGTTATATAGTGGTTATGTTTGTACATATCGTCGTTATCCTTTAAAACGAGCTTTTCTCGGCGACATAGTAATTTTTCACACGCCACCTTGAAAATGCCGTCATTTACTAGTGTTTTTATGATTGGATGAGCGTAGCGAGCGTAGCGAGCGAAGCGAAGATTCCATTTCACTACACTGGAGAAAAAATCCGGAATGTTTTTTTTTTTCTTTCCTTCCTTCTTTCTTTTTTTTCTGTATTTTTGTGTGTTTGTCAGCACGATTCCGGCTAAACCGATACTCCGATTGCGATGAAATTTTATGGAGGCCTTCGAAATCTCTGAACTTAGAACTGCCACGTTTTTGAGCGCAATCGGAAACTTTTTTCTTATAAAAAACGCAATTTTACTATTTTTTTTTTGATTTTTTAAATATTTCTTCGACTTATAACACCTACACGCTTTATCCGATTGTAAAGATTTTTTCATAGAACCTTAATTTTATGAATTAAGATATTCGTGTGAAATTTGAGCGTAATCGAAAAATTATTTCTCATAAAAATCGAAATTTTACGTGTTTTTTCTTTTTTAAAACAATTCTTTGACTTGTAACACCTACATGCTTTATCCTTTTGTAATGATTTTTCACAGAACCT
Organism: Sweltsa coloradensis; assembly: GCA_024449915.1. Taxonomy (NCBI): domain Eukaryota; kingdom Metazoa; phylum Arthropoda; class Insecta; order Plecoptera; family Chloroperlidae; genus Sweltsa; species Sweltsa coloradensis. The sequence goes on along the minus strand of JAMZAV010001585.1, from coordinate 74,498 downwards.
TAATTTTATGAACTAATATACTCGTGTTAAATTTGAGCGCAATCGAATAATTATTTCTTATGAAAATTGCAATTTTATGATTTAAAAAAAAATTACGATTTATTAAAAAAATTAATTTAATATTTTATTTAATTTAATTAAAAAAAATCTTCGACTAAGTAATAATTTTTTCACAGAACAACAGAAAATCCGCGTAACACATGGCAGCTCAATGCACCAATTACGCTCATCAACAACGCGGCGGGACTTAAGCGTTTCCTAGTTATGTGTAGACACTATTTGGATGAGCGTAGTGAGCGAAGCGAAGATTCCATTTCACTACACTGGAGAAAAAATCCGGAATGTTTTTTTTCTGTATTTTTGTGTGTTTGTCAGCACGATTCCGGCTAAACCAATACTCCAATTGCGATGGAATTTTCTGAAGGCCTTCGAAATCTCTGAACTTAAAACTGCCACGTTTTTGAGCGCAATCGGAAAATTATTTTTCATGAAAATCGCAATTTTACGAATTTTTTCGATTTTTAAAAAATTTCTTCGACTAATTAACACCTACATGCTTTATCCGATTGTAATGATTTATTTACAGAACCTTAATTTTATGAATTGATGTATTCGTGTGATATTTGAGCGGAATCGAAAAATTGTTTCTCATGATAATCGCAATTTCACAATTTTTAATAATTAATATAATTAATAATTATTTCTTATGAAAATTGCAATTTTACGATCTTTTTCTTTTTTTAAAAATTATGATTAATTAAAATTTACAAAATTTACGTTAATTTTTTATTTAATTTAATTTAATTTTTAAAAAAATCGACTAGTAATGATTTTTTTACAGAACAACAGAAAATCCGCATAACACATGGCAGCTCAATGCACCATTTACGCTCATCCAACAACGCGCCTGAAAAAGCGTTTGCGAAGCTTCCTAGTATTATCACATGTGTTGCTTTGGGCACAAGGCATGTTGGTAATAAATTATCAGAAACAGGCTTTCAGAAATAAATTTTTAAAATCGTAAGAAAAATTGCTCATGGATATACACATCACAAATAACGTAGGGTATTTAAAATTATTATTATTTATTATTTATTATTATTATTAATTACATTACAACAAATTACTAGCTTCATTTTTATTGTGTTGTCAATTTTATTATCTCGAAATGCACGCGATTCTTTTCTGGCATCTACATCGTCATTTTGTTGTCAAGTTTTAGGGCGCGCTAAGTAGATGTTCACTTTGATTTTTAAAATTCCCTCTATTTCTTGTGCTAATCACCGTAATGGCTGCTATACATTGTGAAACGGGTTGCGACGACCTGACTTCGTGGCCACACGAGCGAGTTAGACGAGCCTCCGCCAGGTGGCGGAGATCTAGAGGACCTTGCTCTACTCTACTCTACTCTACTCTACTCTACTCTACTCTACTCTACTCTACTCTACTCTACTCTACTCTACTCTACTCTACTCTACTCTACTCTACTCTACTCTACTCTACTCAACTCTATTCTATTCTACTCTGCGGGGAACTTTCCCCTTCCCTTTGACTACCTCCCCGACGGCGACGACAATGACAACACGGACGGATGATGACACAGACGGAGACGACCACGACGTGGGGGAACCCCTGCCCTCCCCATACGCTTGTGGCTGGTTCTGACCAGCACGGGCCTGTCCACCCCTTGTCCCCCCGCGTCATCCCTTACGTCCCTCCCTTCGTCTCGATTAGCCAAGTTGCATAAATATGAGACGTATAGCAATATCCAATCAACTACTCTATATTCTACTCTACTCTATTCTGCTCTACTCTACTCTACTCTACTCTACTCTACTCTACTCTACTCTACTCTACTCTACTCTACTCTACTCTACTCATATGACATTGGGTTGAGACTGATTTAAAAACCGGACGCATCTTACTTCCTTGTTGATGGAAACCAATGTTTACTTATTGATAGTGTGCATCAGCCTTGCCATCCTTTTTTCTACAACAAGGTTAATAGCGAAGATGGTAAACATGCATGGGTCGATAAAAAATGTAATTGTCAGCTTGCCAAAGCGGTGACCATGATCGTACTGTGTTTGTGTGATAAACCATTCTTCCTTCCTTCATTCTTGGGTTCGAATCCTGAATGGGCATGTTTTGTGATTATATTCTCTAGGCATGCTCTATGCTCAACGTCTCAACAAACGAGTGCCAAAATACCTACATGCAAACACAGTGATAAAAAACTTGAGGATGCATTATTGACGGACGCATTTATGGGTTCATTTACTGAGAATGTCACGTGCATTTCAAATCAACCTTGACGTATACAGAATGTGTAATTAATACGGTGTTCTTACGAAAGCGGCGATACAATGGTTTTCATTTACTTTTATGAACGTAAAGGCCTACTGCACTTGACTTTGCAATTATGTTACGTAAACTTACTGCATGTATAGAAATGACGCTTAAAGTGACCTGCAGGCATGCACTCTGGCTCAGTGCAACATAACAAGCGGCAAGTGCACTTTGCGTCTAAAAAGCGTGTAGTAAGTAATTTCTGATCAATCAATCGAGGGATCTTGAACTTATATATACGCTTCCTGTAAATAGTGACTTTTTACCTTTATCCAAGCAAATCAAAATCCCGGAAGAAGCAATTAGTTGTCAAAATCGTGGGAAACATATTATCTCTTCTTAAGTACATTTATTATTATCCCGGTAGTAACGATTTGTTGTCAATATCGTGGAAAAATATTATCTCCTATTTAAGTACATTTGTGCACTGGATCGTTGTCATTAACAGTTGTTTGGTGTGATAGTAATCTACGACTAGGAGAGAATGTCTTTGATCAAGGAAGAAGATGGGGACGCCGAGAAGATTTTGTTGAGAGACTTTTTACCGCCTTTCCGTAGGGGGTACCTTAAAGTTGGACCTGAGAAGGTGGTCTTGACAGATAATTATGCGAATTTTGAGGAGGAAATACGGAACTTTGAGGTCCGAGATGACGATGTGTGGGTGCTGTCCTATCCTAAGACAGGTGAGATATTATTGTGTTCATGGATTACGTTACTAGGGCTTCCAGAATGATATTTCATTTCAGTCGCGTTGTTGGATGAGCTTTATTGGTGTATCATCTTTTCTTTGTATATGCTTTTACTTCCGTTCTCTTTGACAATAGAAAGTATTTTAATGGTTTTTTTGGTAGTAGCTTACTTACTGCCTAGAAGTATTACTCGCTACAGCTAGCCTGTATAACACTACGAGCGTCTGAATGTATAGAATTTTTAAAACAATTATTTTGTGTAATCATTGTTGCACGTCCCTTGGTAATTTTTTTTCACAAAAAAGTGCATCCATTTGTAAGAACATAATATAGTGGATTAACTATATTACTTTTTACCAACTGCCAATGACATGTTAGTACTAATATGACAACTTGTTGCAAATGCTGAATCATATTACAACTAAAAATATTTAATAATCAAGTAAATTAGTCAATTTATAATTTAACTTTAATATTTTTTCAATAGAATAAAGGCATTAACTAATATTTACTTATGTCAGGAATCTATTTTCTAAGAAGCACCTTCTGCATCGCACATCAATATAGTTTATTCATTATGCATAAGCCATCCTATGCCGTGAATTCTTGGGTGTTTATAGTTATATACTTCAACGGAATGATAAGAAATATTGATTGGAGCACATAAATACACATTTCTGTTTTTCTTTACCATATAGTGATAAAATGAAGTATTTGATTGAAGTACTTTTTCAGTAATAAAATTAATGTATTCAAAAACTCAGTGTGTCAACGTTTAAATTGTTGAAATATTATTTAATCACACAACCAAGCTAAACGTGTCCCATACAACAACACAATGATTTGTTATCAATTACTTTAGCACTTTTGCTTTGCGATTCCGTCATACACGAGGTAGAGTTTCAACACCATGGATAGTCGATGATAATAATTTCTTTATCTATATTTTCATATAGCAAGGGATTTAAAAATTATTTGATTTTTTTCATACGTGGATGGGGTTCAAGTCTTTTCAGCACCATAAAAATGTATTCCAAAAAATAGATAAATTTGTCTTTAAGGCTGTTCCCATTTTTGATTCCCAGGACTGGTGTTTACTGTTTATTTTATGCCTTCACACAGAAAGTGGTTTGAAATTATTTTATCTACAATGCTCATTTCACGTCAAGCTTTTCATATAATTTACAAATTATGATCAAGTTACCTATTTATTTGAAATTGTATGCACAACATATTGTTTAAAGTTAATAACGATTCTTCTACATTCTTTTTACTAAAACTAGAAAATTGATCAGTTATAGTCAGTATAATAATTAATAATTAATTAGTAAAGAGCAAAATTGTAATAGGGAGTCCACGTAGAAGAATTTTTCCTATGTGTTGGCCCAACTTACCCGACAGAAACTTGTTAAATATACCGATAGATTGGGGTCCGCAAATGGTCTTCCAGCTACTTGCATTGCATTGTTTGAAAAACAGTGGATGTTTTCAGGCACAACCTGGACACAGGAAATGGTCTGGTGCATCGCGAATGATTTGGACTTTGTAGGTGCCCAAGAGTCTTTATCTGATCGTTTCCCGTTTTTCGAGTGAGTAGAGAAAATACAGCCCTCTCACAGGTATCTCTTACCAAGGAATCAAAACATTCAAACAACATAGCAGATCACAGGTAACTCTTACCAAGGAATCAAAACATTCAAACAACATAGCAGATTGCGGAAAACAAATACGAAATTATTTGTAAAGGCAAATAACATTTTTCAACTCTGAGCTGAGCTGAGCTGAGAGTTATGCAATGAACGAGCATGTGTTCTTGCTTATACATAATTTACAAAACCGGGTCTGTAACCCTCAAATGTACGACACTTGCCTCGCGATCATACCTTATTGCATTGCAAATGTGCGATGCGACATATTCTTATTCCACACTTTGATACAGTGATTATATTTCTTCCAGTTTAGCATATTTTATTAAAATTGTGTCATAAATTGCCACACTCGTGTATTCAACCGTGGATTGGTTTCAACGAACTGTCAATATTTTCTATTATCCTCTTCCACATATTCATATTTCAATAATCCACATCAATTAGATTGGTTGTGCAACTTGCATTTCAGTCCTCGTCTCCACTTTCTCTGCAATGGTATTAATTATTTCACAAAATATATGGGGTGGCTCTTACGGAAAGTCCCCAAGTCCACATTATATGGAACTACGGGAATTAGGCTAGAATTCCGCATATATTACAAAGCCACCCTTTTTTTTAAAAAAATTTGCCAATCGACAACAGAGCACTAAGCTCAACAATAGAGAATATATATTAACCAAATTGCATTTTTACCAAAAATTACAAAATACTTAATTCTAACTCTATACTAAATATATTTTGCATAAATGTATTTTACTATATAATATTGAATTATTCTCTGTCAATATTTTATACGCTCATGTAAACCTATAGCATCAGGTAGGCCTACGACTTTTATGTCTTTCCACATTTCCAAATAAATTAACATCTTATTTGGCCTATTTCCCCCCTCCCTCTTTGTCTGTTTCTTCTTCCATGATCTGCTGCTTGCTTCTTCTTTCCTTCCTACCATCTTTCCAATTCTACTTCATCCCACGACACGTCTCTCTCCTATACACACATCTACATACTCGGTTACTTGATTTAAAAATCACCTTGAATTCTGAATTGAGTAATTAAAGTTCTGTGAAAGTGAAAAGTTTGTTGGTTTCGGTTTTGCCTATAACTCATGAAGAGCACTAGATCGATAATCTGTTAATCTCTATCACCATATCATCTCGAACAGCTAGTACATTATAGCTACCATGTTATAAATAAAATAATTTTTGTGGGAAGCCTGCCCAGGGTGCAATTCATGCCCCTCTTCAGGTGTCTAACTACTAGGTATGTTGCGGATAGGACAATTGTGAAGGGATGTCCGAGGGCTGTTTAAGAGGATTCAATCCCTTGCATTCGCATTAACGACTGAGGAAAACCTCGGAAAAACCTTCAGTCAGGATTGCCGGTCTCGACGGGATTTGAACCCAGGACCTCCCGAATCAGAGTCGCGCGTTAACGCTCGAGCCAACACTGTCGGTATTATTTTAAGAATTTGGAGTTTCCATTTTGAGTCTCAGTTTTGTAAATTTGCATCGTTATTTTGTAGATCAAGTGTACATTTAAAATGTAGAGATGAACCGCACAATATTATTCACTGATTGCTATATTTCCTATTAAAAATATCGATATTTGGTTGGTTCTCTCTCAAACGTCAATTGCGTCGGGGTTTACAGGGTTGGCTTGGTCGCTTTGATTTACTGTCCCCCACTGACAATCAGTTATATAACTGAGTGGGTAGACTCTAAATAAAATTTATTCTTTTTATTTATATCAGTGTTTATTTTACTAGGAAGCTTCGCAAACGCTTTTTAGGCGCGGTGTTGTATGAGCGTATTTTTATTTTTAACGAAAAAAGCGTAAAATAGCGATTTTCATGAGAAATAATTTTTCGATTGCGCTTAAACACGTGGCAGTTCTAAGTTCAGAGATTTCGAAGGCCTCAATAAAATTTCATCGCAATTGGAGTATTGATTTAGCCGGAATCGTGGTGGAAAAACACAAAAATACGGAAAAAAGAAAAAAGAAAAAAAAAACAATCTGGATTTTTTCTTCAGTGTAGTAGAATGGAATCTCCGCTTCGCTCGCTACGCTCATCCAATTCTTCTCGTACATTTTTGTGTACACTTGCTCTACACTTCATATTTCATATTCGAGAAACAATTGTGTGTGTTTGTGTGGCTCGTTGGTCTTGTTGTGTGGCTCGTTGGTCTTGTGGTTAGGGTATCTGCTTCCAATGCAGAAGGTCCAGGTCCGATTCCCGCCAAAGTCAGAAGTTTTTTAACTTCTGATTTGGACTTAAGTACACCAGTTCTTGTCTTAGGAGTTTGTAAACGGTGACTTTGGAGCCGTCCTAGCAACGTAGCACATAATTCTGAATCGGCCTTGTTGATTCTGGCGTTGATCCGCGGGTGTTCGCACTGTCCATACCACTGATTGCTATATTTCCTATTAAAAATGTCGATCTTTGGTTGGTTATCGCTCACTCTTCGATTGCGTCGGGCCTACAGGGTTGGCTTGGTCGCGGCCTCGGCTTGGTCACTTTGATTTAAAGTCCCCCACTGAAAATCAGTTAATAAACTGAGTGGGTAGACTCTAAATACAATTCATTTATTTATTAATTAATTAATTAATTTATTTATTTATAAGTAGAAAACTATGAATATTTTATTCCATGTCTCACACTTTTCTTGTTAGGCCAGAAGTGTTTTGTAGAGACAGACGTACTCCGTAGAGCAAATTAAACCATAAGCTTTCCTCGTTGATCTATCAAGTTCAAGTACTTCCTCAGTGGACAATTAGTCAATTACTATGCAGTCTGCATGCACATAATGTAACGTCACAATAACCTCCACGTGTGACCTAGCACTTGATGGTTGATTGATATGTCTCGTTCAAGGGTATCCACAATGGCGCACTTCTCCGACTACGAGAACAAGTCCGAGAACGGTCTCCCGCCTCGTGTCTTGGACTCGGTCCAGTTCGTCTCTGGACTCGGCTCCCCTCGGTTTATCAAGACGCATCTGCCGTGGAGTTTGTTGCCACTTCAGCTCAGGGATGGACTAAAGAAACCAAAGGCAAGGGGAGAGTCTCAGTAGTCTGTAATATCCCCCCCTCGCCCGCCAACAAACTATAAAACAATAATAAAATAAACTCACCCAAAAAAACAACAAAAATGATCTTAGTTCTTTGAAAAAATGTGTTTATATTGACTTTTGTTTGTACAAGCTTCTCGTATGGTACGCTTTTGAGATTTCGAATTTTGGCAAACAAATCTGGAGGGTGTAGCGAAATTTTGTTTCATAGTAAAAAAAGAAGTTTTCAATACATTTGATCCGAAACCGTACCTACAAACACTATAAGGCAGGCTCCATTAAAAGAAAAATATTTAAAGGAATTTAAGTTTTTAAAACATTTTTTTTTAAATATTTTTATATTTTTAGAAGTTTTCGATCGAGCCTAATTCCGAACCACCTATTATTTTGGCCCCAAAGTGTACACGCTGGAAATGTCAAAGGTCATCTTGATAATAAATAGTATTGAAGATAATATTATAATATTGAAGATAATATTATAATATAACATTAATTCTTGTTAATAAAAGTATTGAGAAAAATCCTCTATGTTCGACCGCCTAAACTATGCAATTAATAAGTAAATAAAGTCTTTTATTTTGAATGTGTATTACAAACTGTTTGATTTTGTTATAATGTATGAGAGCGTAATTTTGATGATCTTTTTTCTGACATATCAACAATTATTTTTTATCATCGTGCATAATCAATGCAAAATTACATAGAAAAAAAATGAAAATAATAATAAATTTAAAACATAGGCTGAAATGTGTAGGATTTAATTTAACGACAATGCTTTTGTTCTTGTAGAAATAATTTTTATTGAATCATGTTTGGAGGCGGTGTATGCATGCAGTGACCAAGGTGTATCAAATCTTGCACGCTCAAAGTTCCGCTGGGAGATGGAATAAACCTTGCACACGTATTTCGTAATGTTTTTTTTTAATTTTATTCTAAAATCCCCCTACATAAGGCTGGATCCAGCATAGGTCTTCCCTCCCTAGCCTATCATAGGTAATAGTGGCGCATTATGTCCTTACATTTGACTCGCTAAAAAAACAACTAAACACAAAACCCTATCTTTTATACATGATATGCCAATCAACTTAAATGCAAATGTTCCCGGGTACTCAACACTTGACTCACTCACTCGTCTAACATTGACTTTGTTGTTTCCCTAGTCTAATCTAAATTTAAAATGCCTACTGATATCTGTGACGTATCTCTCCTCAGATCATCTACGTGACACGCAGCGCGCCGGACACGTGCGTGTCGTACTACCACCACACCAGGCTGCTGGAAGGTTACACTGGGAGCTTCGAAGACTTCTGCACACTATTCTTGAACGATTTAGGTCAGTACAGTAAACAATACCTTTTCGTTGTCGGTACATTTTGAGTCTCAACAAGCTAAATTTATTTTACTACATCCAAAATTTCCATGTCTATATTAAAATTTACTAGGGCGCTTCGCGAACGCTTTGTTTAGTCGCGTTGATGGATGAGCTTTTTTGTAAGTTTTTAGTTTGCGTAGGACCACTTTTCCTTTCCAAGTGCTTTTTGAATGCATTGTAGGTGATTGTTGTCAAGTTTCTATTGTTACTATACTTGTTAATTGTTATTATAAACCTAAAAAAAACTCATATTAAAACCTCTATTCCATGGATTCTGGCTAACTTTTCAACTTTTCAACGTTTCAACTTTTTCTTTCGAAAAGAAATACATCACCATTACCTTAATGTCTATGTGAAATATGAACGTTGTAGCCCCACCCGTTTGGTCAGAATCAGCCCAAATGTCACGAAATTTCGCACTAAAAATCGAAACAAATCGTAAGAGTACGATATTAATGAGAAATATTTCTTCGATTGTACCTAAAAACGTGGCAGGTCTAAGTTTCCCCTCCAATTTTCATCAAGATCGCATAATATACCGTTTGCCCGATAGAGTGCGAACAACAGACAGAAAAACCAACAAAAAACAAAAGATTGTAGCTAAATTTTTTGAGGGGTCAGTGAAATTGAATTCTTCGCTTCGCTCACCCAATTAAGTATTGAAGTGTTAATATGTGAGTGAAAAAAATTCATTTGATAGGTTCTAATTCGTAAATAACATCTCTCACCACAATTAGTTTGTGAGGTGAGTGCAAATTTGTTATCAAAGTTTTTTTCAAACTATTTTAAATTGAGAGTTCAACAACTGGAACCTTTTCAGTGGCTAGTTCAGTTTGTAAGATTTTACTCAACAAAAGAAGATTGCATCTATACTTAACATCTGAAGATGATGGTAATCATGTAGACTAATGTTTTACAAATTGAAATTGTATGCTTTTACATTGTGCTCCAAAGATACGAACGCAAGACGCAACATAATCACACTTTGTGGTCTTTTAAGTAGGAAAACGCTTAAGTCCCGCCGCGTTGATGGATGAGCTTATTTTTAAGTTTTTAGTTTGCGCGGGACCACTTTTCCTTTGCAAGTGCTTTTTGAATACATTGTAGGTGATTGTTGTCAAGTTTTTATTGTTACTTGTTAATTGTTATTATAAACCTAAAAAAATCTCATATTAAAACCTTTATTATTCTATGTATTCTGGCTAACTATTTCATTTTTTTCTTTCAAAAAGCAATATATCACCATTACATTAATGTCCATGTAAAATATGAACGTTGTAGCCCCACCCGTTTGGTCAGAATCGGCCAAAATGTCACGGAAATATCGCACTAAAAATCGAAAAAAATCGTAAAAGTACGATTTTCATGAGAAATATTTATTCGATTGGACCCAAAAACGTGGCAGGTCTAAGTTCAAAGATTTCGAAGGTCCCCTCCAATTTTTATCAAGATCGCATATTATGCCGTTTGCCCGGAATCGTGCAAACAAACAGACAGAAAAACAAAAAACAAAACAAAAAGAAACAAAAATAAAATTGGAGCTAAATTTTTTGAGGGGTCAGTGAAATTGAAGTCTTCGCTTCGCTCATCCAATTAACTTTTCAAGTTATTTAGTTCTGGCTAGTTTTTCCTTTGAGAATATGTTCTCATTACTAGGAAAACGCCAAAGTCCCGCCGCGTTGATGGATGAGCTTTTTAAAGTTTTTAGTTTGCGTGGGATATCTTTACTTTTGCAAGTGCTTTGTTTTGCTGCCTACGCATTGTAGGTGATTGTTGTCAAGTTTCTATTGTTTCTTGTCAATTGGTATTATTTAACGTAAAAAACTTTTGTTAAAAGTTTTATTTCTATGGATTCTGGCTAACTTTTTCAACTTTTTCTTACAAAAGGTACTACATCACCATAACCTTAATGTCCATGTATAATATGAACGTTGTAGCCCAACCCGTTTGGTCAGAATCGGCCCAAATGGCACGAAAATATCGCACACAAAATCAAAAAACTTATATTAAAAGCTTTATTTCTATAGATTCTGGCAAACTTTTTCAACTTTTTCTTTCATAATGTACTACATCACCATAACCTTAATTTCCATGTATAATATGAACGTTGTAGCCCCACCCGATTGGTCAGAATTGGCCCAAATGGCACGAAAATATCACACGAAAAATCGAAAAAAATCGTAAAAGTACGATATTCATGAGAAATATTTCTTCGATTGTACCCAAAAACGTAGCAAGTTTAAGTTCAGAGATTTCGAAGGTCCTGTCAAATTTTCATCAAGATCGCATATGCCGTTTTCCCGGTAGAGAGCGAACAAACAGACAAAAATTAAAAAAAAAACAAAAAAAAAACATCCGAGCTAAATTTTTCGGGGGTCAGTGAAATTGAAGTCTTCGCTTTACTCGCTTCGCTGGCTACGCTCATCCAACTATGTCTTATAACGTGAAATTTCACATTGAGCACAAACTATATTTTTAACAATTCGTTCTTTAACCCTCTCCCTCATAACCTTATTGCTGCTGGGCCGGAGAGTCACTACTTCACTACGCTTTAGTACGCTATGTGAGGGAGAGAGTTAACATAAATTTTTATATGTTCTCTGTCTGTTTAGTTGTATTTTCGCCGTTCTGGCCCCACGTGCTGAGCGCCTGGGAGCGCCGCAACCAGGACAACGTTCTGTTTCTCTTCTACGAGGATATGAAGAAGGTGAGTGATGAACAGGAAATTAAGAACTACTTCTTTACTGACTAATATCATAATATATACTACGCAAACTAGAATAAACATGATCCCACGAACGAAAATTTGCTAGCTGCACGTTCACACTAAAGACAAACCCGCTTCATTGCACTCTAAACAAAGATGACTAAAATTAACTAATTTTTTGACGTTTTTAACGTAAGTTAAGACTTATATAGATTTGTATAGATGTTCAATTGTATATTTTCATCTCAGGGAATGGGCCAATCTTCCGGTCTCGACCGTAGCTTGGTGCCCAAATAAATAATATGAACTAATGTCCTGGAGACTCCTTCCACCATTCCCAAACTAACCAACTCAAATGACAAATTGACAAATCCCTTTCGCATTTGTCCTAACTCCTATAAACCTAGTTAGACACCTGCGCCCGGATCCGCAAAGAGGAGCTAACCCAAAATAAAGGTAATTTTTGGAGTAAGCTGTTCTTAACTCATTTTAGGGGTGGGGGTTGGGGGGCGGGTAAACACTCCTCTTTGTGTATTCGGGCCCTGGCGATGAGCATGAATTGCACCCTGGCCAGGTTTCCTGCGAGAAATTTAATTTGAGAAGATATTATCATTTGTGAATATTGAGAGTTACAAATATACAAATGATTTATAACATAAAACTACATTTCTACTAATAAATTCAAAAAACGTAGCAATGTATGAGAAATGAGATAAAGATTACATCAGTCAATTTGGTTTTTCCTATTCTCCCCTAGGACCTGCCCTCAGTCATCCTCCAGACGGCTGAGTTCCTCGGTAAAGCTCTGACTGAGGAGCAGGTATCTGCCTTGGCGCACCATCTTAGTTTCGACAGTATGAAGAACAACAAGGCAGTTAACTACGAAGATATGAAGGAGCGCGGTGAGACGCTCTTTGGTACTAGAACCGACGGGAACTTCATGCGTGGCGGGGTGTCAGGGGAGGGGAAGAAGAAGTTGAACAGTGAGACACTGAGACAGTTTGAGGCTTGGACCAGGAAGTACATTGAGGGGACAGGTTTCCCACTGCAAGGGTAGCAGAGTGTGTAGGCATCATTCACTTCATGCGTAGCGGGGTGTCAGGGGAGGGGAAGAAGAAGATGAACAGTGAGACACTGAGCAGTTTGAGGCTTGGACCAGGAAGTACATTGAGGGGACAGGTTTCCCGCTGCAAGGGTAGCAGAGTGTGTAGGCATCATTCACTCTAATCATCGTCTTAGAGGGGTGTCAGGAGTGCATCCTTATTATGATAATATTATTGGAATAAATTAATAAAGGGTTAAAGCTCTACCACCACCATTTGAAAATACTACCGATATTTTACACTCAAATAAAAATACATACCACTGTATAGTAATACTTATGTGTTTTATAATCATATACGGATACCTCATTTTTATTTATATAATAATAATCAACGATATAATGTATTTATATTATTCGAACATCCAGTCCATATTTTGTGTAACAATGTATATAAAACAACGCACGTTATTTTTGTTATACATGCATGTTTAACCTTTGTTTGCAGTTATTCGACTATGACGCTGTTATGGAGGCACTTTTTCAATTTCTGTGTCTATAATACCGTCATATATATCATATATAAGCCTTCACAAATACGTATTATAATTTCATATTGTATTGTTGAAATGGAAATAAAGTGTGAACTGTGAAAAAAGGTTCCAAATCAGGTTTTGAATGCAATAAGCATGGTGGATACAAAGAACATGAGACTACCGTCAATGCTCTTCCTTTTTATCGCCACATGGAAGCTTGCGATCTTCGCTATTGACCTTATTGAAGAAAAAGGACGTGTAAGTTGTTGAGATAAATTAATAAGTAAACATTTATCTAGGAAGTAAAATATCTTATGGGTGCTTTGTTATTCAATCATGTTATTAAACAGTGATTTATCATCAAATTTTGTTGATTTGAAGTATCTTGCCCTGTTCTGTCATTATCACCGTGTTCAATAAATTATAATGTACTTTGTAGGCAAAATTTAAAAAAGTGTATGCACACCTATTGCTAGAAGGAAAACAGTTATATCCACGCTTCTGAATATTTTATTATTATATAAGATTTTAGTTGTATAATATAACAACTATCAAAATCAATTTTATTTGTACTCTTGTTTGTATTTCAACCTGTAAAAATGTGATGTTAATTTAATCAAAATATCCGTATCTGCTAAATAAACAAACATTAATAATGACAATGACAGTAGAATAAAATAACAAATGTTTGCCTTCAAATTTTAGCCAGGCCTCAACTTTAGGTTGAAACTTTGTAGCGTAAATTGGGTCATTAATTGAATAATAAGGGTACAAGATATAATTTTCTAGAATTAAAAGGCAAACCTTTATCTTATAATTGGATGAGCGAAGCGAAGACTTTAATTTGACTGACCCCTCAAAAAATTTAGCTCCAATGTTTTTTTTTGTTTGTTTGTCTGTCTATTTGTTCGCGCTCTACCGGGCAAACGGCATATTATGCGATCTTGATGGAAATAGGAGACCTGCCACGTTTTTGGGTACAATCGAAGATTTTTTTTCATGAATATCGTACTTTTACGATTTTATTCGATTTTTAATGCGATATTTTCGTGATTTTTGGGCCGATTCTGACCAAACGGGTGGGGCTACAACGTTCATATTTCACATGGACATTAAGGTAATGGTGATGTTGCCTTTTGAAAGAAAAATTTGAAATGTTAGCCAGAATCCATAGAATAAAGGTTTTAATGTGAGTTTTTTTTAGGTAAATAATAACAATTAACCAGAAACAATAGAAACTTGACAACAATCACCTACAATGCGATCTAAAAGCACTTGCAAAAGTAAAGAGAGCCTACGCAAACTAAAAACTTACAAAAAAGCTCATCCATCAAAGCGACTAAAAAAAGCGTTCGCGAAGCGGCCTAGTAGTAAAGCATTTGACACGCTAAACCACCAGGAACGTTTGAGGGGTCTATATTGGGACCTACGTTATTTTTGATAAATGTAATTACTTTATGTCAAAATGTCTTATTGTATTGCTTTATATTTTCTTATGCTAGCGATACTATTTTACTCGCGGTGCATTTTAATATTCGTGTTGCACATGATGTATACTAGGAAAACGCTAAAGTCCCGTCGCGTTGTTGAGCGAGCACCGGTACCTGCAACACGACCCGAGTACGACAACTTTTTCTAACATCTCAAAAATTAAAACAGAACTTAAATCACATCTTCTTTCTGGCACGTTTTGACATTGTATTTCGATTTTTTTAAAACTCTTTGTTATTTTTAATGTAATTTTTTGGATTTCACAAATTAATTTTATGTGTCATGCAACCATGGTATTTATATACCCCCCCCCCAAAATACAAAAAAATGTAAAAAAAAAACGGCAGCCAAGCTCTCCTTCCAAAGTCTTCGGCTGTGAATGCTGTGAGATATAGAAGTTGAGCCAAGCATTTCATTCTTTCTCCCTAGTTTCACATTGAAAAGAAGTAAGATCATTTCGCCTGTTGACGAGCGCCAAGCCAACCCTTTTCGTGGTAAAAAAAGGAAAAATTTTAAACTCAAAATCATAAAAAAATTACTTGGCTATTGATTTTGGTACGAGGACTCTAAAAAGTCAATGGCCAAGTAATTTTTTTATGATTTTGAGTTTAAAATTTTTCCTTTTTTTTACCACGAAAAGGGTTGGCTTGGCGCTCGTCAACAGGCGAAATGATCTTACTTCTTTTCAATGTGAAACTAGGGAGAAAGAATGAAATGCTTGGCTCAACTTCTATATCTCACAGCATTCATAGCCGAAGACTTTGGAAGGAGAGCTTGGCTGCCGTATCTTTTTGTTGTTTGTTTCATATCTAGGCTTGAAATATGTGAAATACGTGTAAAGGTGGATACAGTGCCTTTAAAACAGATTGTCTAGAAACAAAAGCTACCATCTTTTTTTTGTTTACAATATGTAGGCCTAGTTGACAATATTCAATGTTTTTATTAAATTTAATATGATTAATGTCGTCTTGAGTTTTTGTGTGAATGATTTGTTGACCGGACTATAACACATTGACGCATAATTTTAATCAGCAATTAAAATATTAAAAATTGTAATAAATACGACCTAACGTTTTTCCCAAAGTAAAGAGTGGTAGGGAACAGTGGGGGTGAAATATCGCTTGTCTCCTGGCGGATTATTATGTTTCATATTATTATGTACCATCATGCCAAATTTCATGCTGATAACTCATTCGGTACCTTTATGGTGAATGCTGGAAATCAAGGTAAAAATAATATAAACTATTAGGGATGGGGGTTGAAAAAGTGTTGTTTAGGAAATAAGAATAGGCTTATTGGGTTAAAACACATTAAAACATAATTTACTAATTTGAATAAAAATACAATTTTGGGTTAGAGCTATGAATTATTCCAATTTTAGGGGATTAATTGAGGGGATGTTGGGGTGGAATATCGCTTGCATCGCGACGAATTATTTTCATATAAGTATGTAACATCATGCCAAATTTCATGCTGATAACTCATTTGGTGCCTTCATGGTGAATGCTGGAAATCAAGGTAAAAATAATATAAACTATAAGGGATGGGGGTTGAAAAAATGTGGTTTAGGAAATGAGAATAGGCCGATTGGGTTAAAACACGTTAAAACATAATTTTAATAAACACCTAATTTGAATAAAACATCAATTTTAGATTAGAGTTATGAATTATTCCAATTTTAGGGGGTGTTGAGGGTGGAATATTGCTTGCCTATTGGCGGATTATTTTTCATATTATTATGTACCATAATGTTAAATTTCATGATTATAACTCATTAGGTGCCTTCGTGGTGAATGATGGAAATCAAGGTAAAAATAATATAAACTATTAGGGATGGGGGTTGACAAAATGTGGTTTATATAATGAAAATATGCCGATTGGGTCACATAAAAACATAATTTTAATAACTAATTTAAATAAAAATTCAATTTTAGGTTAGAGCTATGAATTATTCCAATTTTAGGGGATTATGTAGGGGGTGGAATATCGCTTGCCTCTCGGCGAATGATTTTTCATATTAGTATGAACCATCATGCCAAATTTCATGCTGATAACTCATTAGGTGCCTTCATGGTGAATGCTGGAAATCAAGGTAAAAATAATATCAACTATTAGGGATGGGGGTTGAAAAAATGTGGTAAAGGAAATGAGAATAGGCCGATTGGGTTAAGCACATTAAAACATAATTTAATAATTTGAATAAAAATTCAATTTTGGTATAGAGCTATTAATTATTCCAATTTTAGGGGATGATTTAGGGGGTGTTGGGGGTGGAATATCGGTTGCCTCTCGGCGAATGATTTTTCATATTAGTATGTACCATCATGCCAAATTTCATGCTGATTACTCATTAGGTACCTTCATGGTGAATGCTGGAAATCAAGGTTAAAATAATATAAACTATAAGAGATGGGGGTTGAAAAATGTGGTTTAGGAAATGAGAATAGGCCGATTGGGTTAAAACACATTAAAACATAATTTTAATAACTAATTTGAATAAAACATCAATTTTAGATTAGAGCTATGAATTATTCCAGTTTTAGGGGGTGTAAGGGGTGGAATATCGCTTAATTGCCTCTCGGCGGATTACTTTTTATATTATTATGTACCATCATGTCAAATTTCATTATGATAACTCACAAGATGCCTTCGTGGTGAAAGCTGGAAATCAAGATAAAAATAATATAAACTATTAGGGATGGGGGTTGACAAAATGTGGTTTATATAATGAGAATAGGCCGATTGGATTAAAACACTAAGATACTCAATTTTAATAACTAATTTGATTAAAAATTCAATTTTGGGTTAGAGCTATGAATTATTTTAATTTTAGGGGATGATTTAGGGGGGGTTGGGGGTGGAATATTGCTTGTCTCTTGGCGGAAGTTTGTGAGTCTGAGGTACATCTAAGTGTGGTCCAAGTTTCATAGTTCTAAGATGCCCCGTTTTCTCTGTAGGCTCTTATTCCCCTATGGCAGAATCCACTACCCCCCCCCCCCAACCAACCAACCAACCAACCAGCCAGCCGAAAGATTTTCATCTATTTTTACGCACTTTTTTAACACAGAACGGGTTATCGGATCGGGCTGATTTTTTTTTTGATATATCATGGACCACATATCAGGTCATACCGAGTTTCAAGATTGTAAATCTTTCGGGACGGCGTGTGCAGATAGCTGAAAACCCCCCAACTCGGGTAGCTGTAAACAGGGCCGAGTTATTGTCGCCTTCTAGCAGTCGCGTGCGCTTGGCTGCGGGCGAACGACCGTCGCCCTAGATACACTTGTTTTTCGTGTTTATTATGGTTATATGTTCCGTTCTCTGTATTGTCACCTTATATAATTTATAATTTGTTTGTTACACCCCATAGTTAAGCCATTTTCAGGTTTTGTGTTTTTTTTTTATTATTATTATATATTTGTTAGATTAATTTGTGTATGTAATTTTTTTGTACAATTTGCTATGTGGTATGGATTATGTATGTTTCGTTGACAATAAATTTGTGAAAAAAAATAAAAAATAGTTCTTTGTAGCTAGATGGATAAAAGTGGTATTACACAAGAACTGCTATCAGTCACTGATAGGAGCCAATTGCAAATCTTTGGTTGCAGTTGACCACAAATTGTCTTGATAGAGAATGTACTAAACTACCGACTGAAAATTGCGGTCTGGATTATTATGTACTGCACATGCGCACATTCGTTCTGATTGTAATACAAAACTGTAGCCAGCTGACTGCAGTCCCTGTGTAATATCTCTTTGTGAAGTAAATAACTTCAGGAGATAAGTTTTAGGCAATTTGATTTTACCCAGAAGGAAATGTCCGTACCGCAAGAAAAATTGGTTTGTTCTCAGGTATCGAAATCCCCCCAATTATGACACATTTAAATCAATTTCAAATTTAATGAAGGCTATTATAGGTTTCCACTCGAAAACACCTTTACTCGACTTGCAATTTAAGGTGCTGTGTACTGGTGCACCGCGGCTTGGCTGCGGTGCGTCTATCATCTGGGTGTGCATACTTCATACCTAATTGCATTACTACATATCATTATGTTTTAAAATGTATTAGCAATTCTTATACAAGGCATTACAAGTTACAACAAAATTAATAAGTAGTATGTGTCTTTTTAGTAGGCAATAATATAAATGTGTAGTCAGTGAAGCTAAGTGTTCTCACATCAATCATTGTTTCACTATTAAAAAAATACCTTAGTGAGTAAACACTTGATAATTCCCAGTCTTACTTTACTCATTTACTAATGTAATTGATTTTTTTAATTGTACCAGCACCTAGCAACTAATAAGTAATGTTAGAATGAATGATAATCTGTTTATATATGCCTATCAATGGGTACGTTCCGAATTATGCTCCCACGCGCCCACTACACCCAGACATGCCCAAGATGCCCGAGGTTTAAAGGGGTATTTAACCGCTAAACTCAAAAAATATATTTCATTCAGGCTAACTAGTAATGAATTTAGCAACTAACAGAAAAATTATTGGGGCCACCATGACCTCCCAAAAAATTGTCAAACATGACATTTTTCGAGCTAGGTCCCATCGGCAAAAATCTCCCATAAGAAATATTATGGGGACGATCTTTATGCCCCGTGACCTTGGAGGATTTTGATCCAAAAAAATAATGGCCATTATTGACGTACTCGACAGCCTTTTCTGTAAATTCTCTATATTTTGTTTTGTAATTTGGGCAAGTAGTTCGGTCAAAATATGCTGATTACCAAGATGGGGTGTGATTTTGGAATGCATATTTTTGCGTGTTTGAGGGTATATTTGGGCGCAGTTTCAAGACACGATGTTATAAAGGGGCATTTTAGATTAGTACTATGCTCTAGTATCTACGTCGACCAAAAAAGAAGCAGGTTAAAGCCGATTTAGGAAATTTTCCGAAACACCAATTTTCGCCAATTTCTGGATCAAAAAAATTAAAAAATTTGTGTTAAATCACAGTGACAAGATATAATTTTTAAAACGGTCATTTAAGTGTAGTATTGTGCTATAGATCACGTAGTAAAAAATAATTTTTGTGGTTTTTAGCCCCTCTAACATTGGGCGTTACGGGCGTTGTGATGGCGGCGGTGTTTACGTTATGCTTTAGGCACGCCCAAGCTGCAAGTTAGCATCATACGGAACGTACCCTATGTGTGTTTATAATGTTTTATTATCATATTTTAGTCACTAGGCCTACCCTAGTATTAGCAAAGCTTTGACGATGCCTATATGTGTACAATGTACTGATCTAGTGGAAAATAAAATACTCTACTCTACTCATATGGCATTAGTTGAGACTGATTTAAAAACCGGACGCATCTTACTTCCTTGTTGAGAAACCAATGTTTACTTATTGATAGTGTGCATAAGCCTTGCCATCCTTTTTCTTTAACAACGTTAATGGCAAAGATGGTAAGCATACATTGGTTGATAAAAAATGTTAAAATGTTAGCAAGGTTAATGGCGAAGATGGTAAGCATACATGCGTTGATAAAAAATGTAATTGTCATCTTGCCAAAGCTGTGACCATGATCGTACTATGTTTGTGTGATAAACCATTCTTCCTTCCTTCATTCTTGGGTTCGAATCCTGAATGGGCATGTATGTGATTATATTCTCTAGGCATGCTCTATGGTCACCGTCTCAACAAACGAGTGCCAAAGTACCAACATGCAAACAATGACACAAACTTGTGAATGCATTATTGACAGACGCATTTATGGGTTCATTTACTGAGAATGTCCCTTGTATATCAAATCAACCTTGACGTATACAGAATGTGTAATTAATACGGTATTCTTACGAAAGCGGTGACATAATGGTTATCATTTACTTTTATGAATGTATGGCCTACTTCACTTGACTTTGCAATCAATATGTTACGTAAACTTACTGCATGCACAGATGACGCTTAAAGTGAACTGCAGGCATGCACTCTGGCTCAGTGCAACATGGCAAGCGGCAAGTGCACTTTGCGTCTAAACAGCGTGTAGTAAGTAATTTCTGATCAAAAACCGAGGGATCTTGAACTTATATATACGCTTCCTGTAAATAGTGACTTTTTGCCTGAATCCAAGCAAATCAAAATCCCGGGAAGAAACAAGTAGTTGTCAAAATTGTGGAAAAATATTATCTCATATTTAAGTAAACTTATTATTATTCCGGAAGAAGCAATTAGTTGTCAATATCGTGGAAAAATATTTATCTCATATTTAAGTACACTTGTGCACTGGGATCGTTGTCATTAACAGTTGTTTGGTGTGATAGTAATCTACGACTAGGAGAGAATGTCTTTGATCAGGAAGAAGATGGGGACGCCGAGAAGATTTTGTTGAGAGACTTTCTACCGCCTTTCCGTAGGGGGTACCTTAAAGTTGGACCTGAGAAGGTGATCGTGACAGATAATTATACGAAGTTTGAGGAGGCGATACGGAACTTTGAGGTACAAGATGACGATGTGTGGGTGCTGTCCTATCCTAAGACAGGTGAGATATTATTGTGTTCATGGATTACGTTATTATAGAGGGCTTCCAGAACGATATTTCATTTCAGTCGCGTTGTTGGATGAGATTTATTATTGTATCATCTTTTCTTTGTATATGCCTTTACTTAAGTTCGCTTTTTGGCACTAGAAAGTGTTTTTTTTTTTTTTTTTTTGTACTTACTGCCTAGAAATATTAATCGCTATAGTGAGCCTGTATAACACTTTGAGCATCTGAATGTATAGTAATTTCAAAACAATTATTTTGTGTAATCATTGTTGCACGTCCCTTGGCAATAACTTAAAACAATATTTATAAACAAATTATTGGTTAAATGGTAATCTTCATTGGAAAAATGTTTATTTGATTTCACTCGTGAGATTCTACTTTTTAGATTTAAATTTCCTTAAATATGATGTTAAGCTTGTGTAAACTAACTTGCTACGCTCAATAAGTGCATCCATTTGTAAGAACATAATAGTGGATTAACCATTTTACTTTTCACTAACTGCCAATGACATTTTAGTAATAATATGATAACTGTTGCAAATGGTGGATCATATTCACATCTTAAAAGATAATTAATCAAGTAAAACAGTCAATTTATAATCTTAACTATATTATTTTGTGCAATACAATAAAGGCATAAAATAATAACTATTTATTTAAGGAATTTCTATTTTCTAAGAAGCACGTTCTGCATAAGCCATCCTATTCCGTGAATTTTAGGGTGTTTGTACTTATATACTTAAACGAAATGATAAGAAATATTGATTGGAGCGCATAAAGACACATTTCTGTTTTTGCTACCATACGGTGATAAAATTCAGTATTTTTATGTTATTGATTGTAGTACTTTTGCAGTACATAAAATAATGTATTTAAGAAGAACTCAGTGTGTCAATGTTTAAATTGGTGCAAAATTATTTAATCACACAACCAAACTAAAAGTGTCCCACACAACAACACAACGATTTGTTATCAATTACTTTAGTACTTTTTATTTGCGATATGCATGCACAACGTAGTATTTCAACACCATGGACACTCAATGATAATAATTCCTTTATCTATTTTCATATAGCAAGAGAATTTAAATTATTTGATTATCATACGTGGATGGGGTTCAAGTCTTCCCAGCACCATAAAATGTATTTCACAAAACAGATAAATTCGTCTTTAATATAGGCTGCTCCCGTTTTTTATTCCCAGGACTGATGTTAAGTGTTACACACACATAACAAAAACTTGTAGAAATACAGCCAAACCTTACACACTCAAAAGGAATGAGATCTAAAAAAAGGGCCAAGCTCATCTACCCTTCCACATAAACGTACAGTGTCCCATAACAGCATCCTCGAAAAGCTTGGCAAAATAGAATTTGCGATTATTAATTTAACGTAATAGTTTATCCAAGTTCTTTTTTTCTAATTAATTTAAACGTAATAACATGCAAATTCTATTTTGCCAAGCTTTTCGAGGATGCTGTTATGGGACACTGTACGTTTATGTGGAAGGGTAGATGAGCTTGGCCCTTTTTTTAGATCTCATTCCTTTTGAGTGTGTAAGGTTTGGCTGTATTTCTACAAGTTTTGTTATGTGTGTGATCTCATTACTTTTTCAAGTTCCATTACAAAATTATTTGCTAAAATATAATATTTTTATCAAAGTTGATTTAAATTCTATGGTATTAGCAGTAACAATATAGGATGTAAAATATCTAGACCCGGATTCATGTACATCCTGGGTATAGGTGGTATAACCATGGTATAACGACGGTATAAGGACTGGACCCCAATTCTTGAGTTCGTGGGAGATGAGTTGAAAACGCAATTTGAAAACGAAGTCGTTTTCGTTTTCGAAGGAATTGGTATTCTTGAACGGTATCGTGGAAAACGTCATGGGTTGTGAGTTGAAAGCATTGATATTAAACCCCTATAATTATATAGGATGTCTATGGTTGAAAGAGTATCACGAAATCCAAACACTTTAAAAAGATTTGCGTATAGCAAAGAGCTCGAAAAAGTTCTATTTATTCTAGATGGCAGTGCCTTCATAAACGCGGGCCAATCGAAAGACAAGTTGTATGAAATGATTTGATTGTTGCAATTATGTAAACAAACAGATGAGCAAGTTCATATCAGAACAATGACGTGCTGGCATAGGGTTGGCTAGGCTTGTCAAACATGTAATGTAAGTATGAATTTTACTAGTCCTATAGCCAAATGGAACTTTAGACCTACACTTTTGCATTATAAATAATTTTCCACATCTGGGCCTAGGCCAGGGACGGTTTCTGATTTGTTTTATGAGAGTATAATGACACCTTTTCTCGTTCCACATAAAGAAGAAAAATTTTAAATGTCCGCTATTTGTTTACGTATCGCACTTTCCCGCCTAACTCTGCTTATACCGTCACAAGTGTCAAGTAACTATGGTTACTTGTTGATTGTATGCCAAGTGTTTAAGGCTTTTTTTCAAACCTTTATTTGGAAGCCTTCAAGAACACTTTTTCAACTTTTTTTTTTCAAAAGAGACTATATTTCTATAACCTTAATGTCCATGTAAAATATGAACATTGTAGTCCCACCCGTCTGGTCAGAATCGCGGGCCGACGTATTAGATGTTAGCAGTAGCAGTAGTAGGCAGTAGTAGGCAGTAGCTAACATCCTTAAAGTGATTTTGAGCATGTTTCAAGCCATTTTTTCACCAAGAAGGAATAATCGTACCCCAATAAAAATTTTGGCATGTGTTGTCAGGTACCTAAATCCCCTCGATTGTGATAGTTTTCAAGTTCACATCACGTTACATGACGGCTGGGTAACACCTCGAAATCACCCCAACTCTGCTTGGTGTATAAGGTGCTTGAGTGTGTAGCGCACCGCGGCTTGGCTGCGGCGCCCTAACGGGCACCTAGATTTTATGCCTTCACACAGAAAGTGGTTTAAAAATTATTTTATCTCCAATGCTCATTCCACGTCAAGTTTTTCATATAATTTACTAATTATGATCATGTTATCTATTTAATTAAAATTGTATCTACAACATATTGTTTGAAGTAAATAACGATTCTTCTATACATTCCTTCTACTTGTACTAGAAAATTGATCTGTTTTAGTTAGTATAATAATAAATAATTAGTTTATACCAAAATTGAAATAGGGTGTCCACGTAGAAGTATTTTTCCTTATGTGGTTGCCCTACTTATCTGACAGAAACTTATTATACAAACAAATGTACCTATATTATGTGTCGTAATAAATTTAATTAAATTATTTAAGTGACTTATTTTCTAGACTATATTTTAAATAAAATAAAAATAAAACTTATTTTCTAGACTTTATTTTAAATATAATTAATAAGTTTAAGAATGAAATATGCCGATTAATTTGGGGTCCGCAAAAGGTCTTCCATCGACTTGCATTGCATTGTTTGAAAAATAATGAATGTTTTCAGGCACAACCTGGACACAGGAAATGGTCTGGTGCATCGCGAATGATTTGGACTTTGTAGGAGCTCAAGAGTTTCTATCAGAGCGGTTCCCGTTTTTTGAGTGAGTAGAGAATACAAAGCAGGGTCTTACAGGTGAATGGTTCAGGGGAAAGAAAAATCATGTTCACATTTTTTATATTCCTCCTATATTGATTTTCAAAGTTCGCAGTCTTCTAATTTTGTAAATTCTATTCTATTTTTTTTTATATATTATTATTATTATACTATCATGAACATATTTTTGGATTTACACTATGCAACAAAATAAAAATGTGCAGTGAATATACTTAAATTTTCCAAAAGAGTAAAATGCATGCATTTTTTAAATCAAGATTGATCAAAGTCCGTCATTTCCAACATAACACTTGATCAGAGTCGATGAACTAAAATCGATAATGCTTGGCAGCGAATGGACATTGATCGTTCTTTCACAACAAAATACACTGAGACTCTGTTCATTTTTCACTACAATACTTTCTTAGAGCTGTAGCTTTGAAAATTCTCCACAAGATAGCGTGCGTATCTCTATTTTTTATTTTTATGGACTCTGATCTTTCTTTCCCTGTACCCATTAGGTACTCTTACCAAGGAATCAAAACATTCAAACAACATAGCAGATTGCGGAAAACAAACACGAAATTATTTGTAAAGGCAAATAAAAATTTTCAACTATTGCCTAGCTTAAATCCCTAGTCGCACTGCAAATGTGCAATGCGACATATTCTTATTCCCCACTATGATAGGCTATAGTGATTATACTTCTTTCAGTTTAGAATATTGAAATAATATTGCCATAACCTGTCACACTCGTGTATTCAACCGTGGATTGGTTTCAACATTTTCCATAATAATATCAAAACGTTTCGTTCTTCCACATCAATGCCTCACCAGTTACCACCGCATTGGATTGGAGAGTGGAGACTGGTTGTGTTACTTGTATTTGTCCTCGTCTCCACTCTCCCTGCAATGGTATTAATAATTTCACAAAATATGTGGGGTGGCTCTTACGGTAAGTCTCCAAGTCCACATTAAATGAAACTACGGGAAATAAGCTAGAATCTCAGCATACCCTTATTTTTTAAATTGCCAAACGACAACTGAGCACAAAGCTCAACAATAGAGGATAAATATTAACCAATTTGCATTTTTCTCAAAAATTTAAAATACTTATAATTTCTTACACCATAGCCCTACTATATATTTTGCATAACTGTATTTTAGTAAGAAATATTTCATTATACTCTGTCAATATTTTATACACTCATGTAAACCAATAGAATCAGGTAGGCCTATGGTTTGTATGTCTTTCCTGATTTCCAAATAAATTACATCTCATTTTGGTATATTTCCCACTCCCTCTTCATCTGTTTCTTCTTCCATTATCTGCGCTTGCTTCCCAAGTCCCTCCATTTCTTCTTTCCTTCCTACCATCTGTAGGTCTTCAATATTCATAAGTTGGCGCCACTAACATTCATAAAGCCACCGCCAGCCGGATGAACCGGAAAAGGTTCAGGCAGTGAAGTTTAGGTTGCAGTGTGTAATAAGATAATTGAATAAAGTCAACATGGTGTAAATGCAGAATGTTAATCTGAATAAAATCAAGTCATTCTCACCTAATACTCATCTACAAACACAACACCATCTTCTTAATTCTACCTCCTCCCACTTAACGTCTCTCTCCTCTTCACACATCTACACACTCGGCTGTTAGATCAAAAAATCACATTGAATTCTGAATTGAGTATAATTAAAGTTCTGTGAATATGAAAAGTTAGTTGGTTTCGTTTTTGCCTAAAACTCGCAAATAAATTTGCATCTCGAACGCTAGCACATTGCTACCATGAAATAAATTCTAAGAATTTGGAGATTCTATTTTGAGTCTAAGTTTATCAAATTTGCATCGTTGTTTAAAAGGGCAAGTGTACATTTAAAATATATAGATGAACAGAACAGCACAATATTATTCATATCCGTGTTTTTTATTCATCTCGTTCATTTTTTGTGTACACTAAGTAGGAAACTTTGAAAATATGTTCCATGTCTCACACTCTTCTAATAAGGCCAGAAGTGTTTTGTAGAGACAGACGTATTCCGTACCAATGATAATATTTAACAACTATAGAAGGAAAGATTCCCAGTCTTTGGTCCACTGGCGTGTCAATTAGAAGCCATCTTGAATAGTTTGTATGTTAAAGTAGGTTGTAGCAATTTGTAGCCCAAATATTTTTCAAGCGTGCTGTCAGGTTGACTGGTGAGCATATTAGTCATTAACACCAAATGATTTCTAAATACCCTTATGCAATAACATGTTATTATTTCTGTTTGTGCATTCCCATACTGCACAGGCTAAAACCATATCAAAACTATCCAGAAAAAAACTTAATCGCATCAAAAAATATAATGTCAAGCATAAATTGAAACGACAGATCGCCATCTTGAATAGGTCAGATTGACGTTTGAATTTGATACGCGAGCGCCGGTGCGTACGTATTGGATACTGGGGATCACGGGCCCTGCTGGGGATGGGATCTATACTACTATAACTTAGATGTTAAATATCATTAGCTTAGCCCGTACAGTAAATTAAACCATCAGCTTTCTTCGTTCGCGAACGCTTTTTCTAGTCGCGGTGATGGATGAGTTTTTTTTTAGTTTTTAGTTTGCAAGGGATCTCTTTACTTTTGCAAGTGATTTTTGAACGCATTGTAGGTGATTGTTGTCAAGTTTCTATTGTTACTTGTTAATTGTTATTGTGTACCTCAAAAAACCTATTTTAAAACTTTATTTCTATGGATTCTGGCTAACTTTTCCAACTTTTTCTTCCAGAAGGTACTACATCACCATAACCTTAATATCCATGTAAAATATGAACCTTGTTGCTCGACCCGTTTGGTCAGAATCGGCCCAAATGTCACGAAAATATCGCACTAAAAATCGTGAAAAAATCGTATAAGTACGATATTCATTAGACAATTTTTTTCGATTGTACCCAAAAGCGTGGCAGGTCTAAGTTCAGAGATTTCGAAGGACCCCTCAAATTTTCATCAAGATCGCATAATATGCCGTTTGCCCGGTAGAGAGCAAACAAACAGAAAAATAAAAAAAAATAAAAATAAAAACACCCTAGCTAATTTTTTTGGGGGTCAGTGAAATTGAAATCTTCGCATCGCTCATCCAATTAATTCCTCGGTGAATAATTACTATGCAGTTGCATGTTCATAATGTAATGTCACAATAATCTCCACGTGTGACCTAGTACTTGATAGTTGATATGTCTCGTTCAAGGTTATCCACATTGGGGCACTTCTCAGACTACGAGAACAAGTCCGAGAACGGTCCCCCTCTTCGAGTCTCGAACTCGGTCAAGTTCGTCTCTGGACTCGGCTCCCCTCGGTTTATCAAGACGCATCTGCCGTGGAGTTTGTTGCCAATTCAGCTCAGGGACGGAATTAAGAAACCAAAGGCAAGGGGAGAGTCTCAGTAGTCAGTATTCTTCGGGGTTGTGATAAGAAGAGGATGGGAATACATTTTAAATACATTGGACTACCCTCCCCCCCCCCCCGGCCTAAAAAATAAAAACATCAATTAACCCTCACTTAAAAATCACAAATGACCTTAGTTTTTTGAAAAAAATAGGTTTATATTGACTATAAGGCAACTTGGCTCCATGGAAAAAAAGTGTTCATAGGAAATTCGGTTTTTGTAAACATTTCTTTATATTTTTATTGTTTTCGAATTTTTCGTTCGAACCAATTCCGAGCAGCACTTATGTATTGGCTCCAAAGTATACAAAATGGAAAAGTCAAAGGTCTTCTTGATAATAAATAGTATTGGAGATAATAGTATAATATAAAATTAATGCTTGTAAATGATGCATTAAAAAATCCTCTATGTTCGACCGCCTAAACTATGCAATTAATACGTAAATCTTAAGTAAATCTTTTATTAAGAATGTGTAATACAATTTACTGTTCGATTTTGTAATATTTTATGAGAGCGTAATCTTGATGACCTATATCTGACTATAATCAACAATTATTTTTATCATCGTGCATAATCAATGCAAAATTGCATAGCAATTTAAATTCTAATTGACTGTAGAAAATGCTCCCCGAAAGATGTTATTATAATGTGTGCAATTAGTCCGCTTGCTCATAAATGACTGCAATAGTCACTAATTGCTAAGATGCAACGCATAGTAGTAAACAATTAATATTTTCGTGAATCATCGACGAAGAAGAAGAAAAAGGATAAGAATAATACAAAGCTTTAATATCTCGTCGTTGGTGGAGGTGCCGAGTATAAAGAGGGATAAAATAATCATAATAATTTGTTCCCCGCTTATTGGATGAACGAAGCGAAGACTTCAATTTCACATGTTGTCCTCCTTTGTAAATCAGTTTTTATAACTGAATAGGATAGACGTTAAATAAATAAATAAATAAATAAATAAATAAATAAATAAAAACTGACCGTTCAAAAAATTTAGCTCAAATGTTTTTTTTGTTTTTTTGTTTGTTTGTTTTTTTCTGTTTGTTCGCACTCTACCGGGCAAACGGCATATGCGATCTTGATGAAAATTGGAGAGGACCTTCAAAACCTCTGAACTTAGACCTGCCACGTTTTTGGGTACATACGAAGAAATATTTCTCATGAATTAATGCGATATTTTCGGGACATTTGGGCCGATTTTGAGTTTTTTTAAACGAAAAAAGTGTAAAATTGCGATCTTCACGAGAAATTATTTTTGATTGCGCTCAAATTTTACACAAATATATACATTCATAAAATTTAGGTTCTGTAAAAATATAATTACAATCGGATAAAGCATTTAAGGTATTATAAGTCGAAGAATGTTTTAAAAATAAATAAAAATGGTAAGATTGCGATTTTCATAAGAAATAATTTTTCGATTGCGCTCAAATTTCACAGGAATATATTAATTCATAAAATTAAGGTTTTTTGAACAAATCATAAAGCGAAGACTTCAATTTCACATGTTGTCCTCCTTTGTAAATCAGTTTTTATAACTGAATAGGATAGACGATAAATAATAAATAATAAATAAAATAATAAAATCTGACCGTTCAAAAATTTAGCTCAAATGTTTTTTTGTTTTGTTTTGTTTTTTCTGTTTGTTCGCACTCTACCGGGCAAACGGCATATGCGATCTTGATGTTCATTGGATGAGCGTAGCGAGCGAAGCGAAGATTCCATTTCACTACACTGGAGAAAAAAATCCGTCTTTTTTTCTTTCTTTTTTTTGTATTTTTGTATGTTTGTCCACACGATTCCGGCTAAACCGATACTCCAATTGCGATGAAATTTTATGGAGGCCTTCAAAATCTCTGAACTTAGAACTGCCACGTTTTTGAGCGCAATCGAAAAATTATTCCTCATTAAAATCGCAATTTTACGATATTTTTCGATTTTTAAAAAAATTCTTCGACTTATAACATTTACACGCTTTATCAGATTGTTATGATTTTTTCACAAAACTTTAATTTTATGAATTCATATATTCCTGTGAAATTTGAGCGCAATTGAAAAATAATTTCTCATGAAAATCGCAATTTTACACTTTTTTCGTTTAAAAAAACATACGCTCATCCAAAAACGCGCCTGAAAAAGCGTTTGAGAAGCTTCCTAGTATTTCACATGGACATTAAGGTAATTGTGATATATTGCTTTTTTAAAGAAAAAGTTGAATAAGTTAGCCAGAATCCATAGAAAAAAGGTTTTAATATGAGTATTTTGAGGTTTATCGGATGAGCGTAGCGAGCGAAGCGAAGATTCCATTTCGCTACACTGGAGAAAAAAATTCGGAATGTTTTTTTTTTCTTTTTTTCTTTTTGTATTTTTGTGTGTTTGTTCACATGATTCCGGCTAAACCGATAATCCAATTGCAATGAAATTTTATGGAGGCCTTCGAAATCTCTGAACGTAGAACTGCCACGTTTTTGAGCGTAATCGAAAAATTCTTTTTCATTAAAATCGCAATTTTACGTTTTTTTTTTATTTTTTAAAAATTCTTCGACTGATAACACGTACATGCTTTATTCGATTGTTATGATTTGTTAAAAAAACCTTAATTTTATGAATTAATATATTCCTGTGAAATTTGAGCGCAATCAAAAAATTATTTCTTATGAAAATCGCAATCTTACCATTTTTATTTATTTTTAAAACATTCTTCGACTTATAATACCTTAAATGCTTTATCCGATTGTAATTATATTTTTACAGAACCTAAATTTTATGAATGTATATATTTGTGTAAAATTTGAGCGCAATCAAAAATAATTTCTCGTGAAGATCGCAATTTTACACTTTTTTCGTTTAAAAAAACTTACGCTATTCCAACAACGCGCCTAAAAAAGCATTTGCGAAGCTTCCTAGTAATAACATTAACAAGTAACATTAGAAACTTGACAACAATCACCTACAATGCATTTAAAAAGCACTTGCAAAGGAAAAGCTCATCCATCAACGCAACTAAAAAAAGCGTTCGCGAAACGGCCTAGTATATAAAGAATATATGGAGACTTGTCCCGTCACCCTAAACTCCAGGGTATGATTCTATATATTTCTTGTTGAAGGGCAATCTGTAAAAACGCATACGTTTGGTTTTTCTCGCGAGACGTAACACACTCACGGACGGACGAAGGGACGGGAAGACTGAAAAGTGATGCATATAGGGGAACATTGCTGCTCAATAATAATACTGATCGCTTAGGCAAAAATACATCCTTGCTCGACAACAAGCCTGTCTCAATCAGGTTGTCGGCAAAATAATAAGACGAGGGAGCGTAGCGATTAAGTCTTACAACGCAAGTCGAACGGCCGGGTATTCGTCGTGATTAATTTGTCTGTTCGTATGTTTGACTGTTTGTCTTTTGTCCAATGCCATACGGATGAACGGCCAAACAGATTGAACTGAAATTTTAAACAGACATCCGTGACCAGTTAACTGAGAACTGCTAATAAAATGAGCAAAATTTGTTGCGATTTAAACCTACAATACAAGAAATAATTGGATGAGCGAAGAGAAGACTTCAATTTCACTGACCACCCCAAAAAATTTAGCTCCAATGTTTTTTTGTTTTTTTGTGTTTTTTTTGTCTGTTTTTTGTCTGTTTGTTCGCACGCTTTTGGGCAAACGGCATATGCGATCTTGATGAAAATTTGTGGGGACCTTCGAAATCTCTGAACTTAGACCTGCCACGTTTTTGGGTACAATCGAAGAAATATTTCTCATGAATATCGTACTTTTACGACTTTTTTTGATTTTTAGTGCGATATTTTCGTGACATTCTGGCCGATTTTGACCAAACGGGTGGAGCTACAACGTTCAAATTTTACATGGACATTAAAGTAACAGTGATGTATTGCTTTCTGAAATAAAAAGTTGAAAAATTTAGCCAGAATCCATAGAATAAAGGTTTTAATATGAGTTTTTTTTAGGTTTATAATAACAATTAACAATTAACAACAGAAAGTTGACAACAATCACCTACAATGTATTCAAAAAGCACTTGCAAAGGAAAAGTGGTCCTACGCAAACTAAAAACTTACAAAAAGGCTCATCCATCAACGCGGCGGGACTAAAGCGTTTTCCTAGTAAATTAAACATATAGGCTGAAATGTGTAGGATTAAGTTTAACGAAAATGCTTTTGTTCTTCGAGAGATAATTGGATGAGCGAAGCGAAGATTCCATTTCACTACACTGGAGAAAAAAATCCGGAATGTTTTTTTTTCTTTTTTTGTGTGTTTGTCCACACGATTCCGGCTTAACTGATACTCCAATTGCGATGAAATTTTATGGAGGCCTTCTAAATCTCTGAACTTAGAACTGCCACGTTTTTGAGCGCAATCGAAAAATTATTTCTCATTAAAATCGCAACTTTACGACTTTTTTCGATTTTTAAAAAAATTCTTCGACTGATAACAACTACATGCTTCATCAGATTGTTATGATTTTTTCACAAAACCTTAATTTTATTAGTAATATATTCCAGTGAAATTTAAGCGCAATCGAAAAATAATTTCTTATGAAAATCGCAATTTTACGCATTTTTCGCTTAGAAAATTGTTTCTTCGACTTATAACATCTAGGCCTACATGCTTTATCCGATTGTAATTATATTTTCACAGAACCTACATTTTATGAATTTATATATTTGTGTAAAATTTGAGTGCAATCAAAAAATAATTTCTCACGAAATTCGCAGTTTTACACTTTTTTCGTTTAAAAAAACATACGCTCATCCAACAACGCGCCTAAAAAAGCGTTTGCGAAGCTTCCTAGTTTTTAATGAATCATGTTTGAGATGGTGTATGCATGCAGTGATTAAGGTGTATAAAATCTAGCACGCACAAGGTTACCCAAAATTCCGCTGGGAGATTGAGTAAACCTTGCAATTTTTACACGTATTTCGTAATGGCTTTTCTTTTATTATATTCTACAATACCCTCACATTAGGCTGGATCAAGCATAGGTTTTCTGTCCTAGCCTATCATAGGTTAAAGTGGCGCATTATGTCCGAACAGTTGACTCACTTAAAAAAACAACTAAACACAAAAAACAATCCTTTATACATTATATGCCAATCAACTTAAATGCAAAGGTTCACGGGTACTCAACACTTGACTCACTCACTCGTCTAACAACGACTTCCTAGTATAATCTAAATGTAAAATGCCTACTGATATCTGTGACGTATCTCTCCTCAGATCATCTACGTGACACGCAGCGCGCCGGACACGTGCGTGTCGTACTACCATCACACCAGGCTGCTGGAAGGTTATACTGGGAGCTTCGAAGACTTCTGCACACTATTCTTGAACGATTTAGGTCAGTACAGTAAACAATACCTTTTCGTTATCGATGCTAAGTGAAGGTATATTTTTACGTCTACAATGAGCTATCTTACGTAATCCAAAGTTTCCATGCCTGTATATTTTTAAATATTACTTGTTAAAAGAATTAATATGTGAGTGATGATGGTAATCATGTAAAATAATGCTTTACAAATTGTATGCTTTTACATTGTACTCCAAAGATACGAACGCAAAACGCAACATA
The DNA here is from genome assembly GCA_024449915.1 of Sweltsa coloradensis. Classification (NCBI taxonomy): domain Eukaryota; kingdom Metazoa; phylum Arthropoda; class Insecta; order Plecoptera; family Chloroperlidae; genus Sweltsa; species Sweltsa coloradensis. The sequence continues at coordinate 40,519 of JAMZAV010001585.1, read as the reverse complement.
ATCCCACTTTGCGGTCTTTTTGTAATTAACTCTCCAAATTATTTGGTTCTGTCTGGTTTTTTCTTTGAGAATAAAATGTTCTCATTACTATGTCTAATAACGTGAAATTTTCTAATGTGCACGAACTATATTTTAAACAATTCGTGCTTTAACATATATTTTAATATTTTCTCGTCCAATAAGCAATGCACTGTCTGTTTAGTTGTAGCCTCGCCGTTCTGGCCCCACGTGCTGAGCGCCTGGGAGCGCCGCAACCAGGACAACGTTCTGTTTCTCAACTACGAGGATATGAAGAAGGTGAGTGATGAACAGGAAATTAATAACTACTTCTTTAATAATATTGTATGCTGTATGTATGTGTATATATGTATAATAACTATGCAAATGAATAATATTAACATGGATATCCCGCGAAAGAAAATTTGCTTGCTCTACGTTCCAACTAAAGACAAACCCGCTTCATTGCACTCTAAACAAAAGTCATTTTTGACATTTTTATGCATCCGTGCTATAGTCGGATATAAGTAAAGCGTATAGATTTGTATAGATATTCAATTGAGATGATATTTTCATCTCAGGGGATGGGCCAATCTTCCGGTCTCGACCATAGCTTGGTGCCCAAACGAATAATATTATGAACTAATGTCCGGGAGATCCTTCCACCATTCCAAACCTATCCAACTCAAATGGCAAATTGACAAATCCCTTCGCAATTGTCCTTACTCCAAGAAAACAAGTTAGACACCTATGCCCGGATCCGCAAAGAGGATTTAACCCAAAACAAAGGTAATTTTAGGAGTAAGCTGTTCTTTCCCATTTTAGGGTGATGGGGGGGGGGGGGGGAGGAGTTAAAACACCTCTCTGTGTATTCAGGCCCTGGAGAGAAGCATGGATTGCACCCTGGACAGGTCTCCAGCGAGAAATATAGTTTGAGAAGATATTATCATTAGAGAATGTTGAGATTTACAAATATACAAATGATTTATAATAGTTTGGTCAATATAATACTACTTTTATATTAAAAAATTCACGTAGCGATGTATGAGAAATGAGATAAAGCTCACAATAGTTAATTTGATTACTTTTTTTCTCCTTTAGGACCTGCCCTCAGTCATCCTCCAGACGGCTGAGTTCCTCGGTAAAGCTTTGACTGAGGAGCAGGTATCAGCCCTGGCGAACCATCTTAGTTTCGACAGTATGAAGAACAACAAGGCAGTCAACTACGAAGATATGAAGCTCGCATTGAGGCGCTCTTAGCACTACTACCGACGGGAACTTCATGCGTAGCGGGGTGTCAGGGGAGGGGAAGAAGAAGATGAACAGTGAGACACTGAGACAGTTTGAGGCTTGGACCAGGAAGTACATTGAGGGGACAGGTTTCCCGCTGCAAGGGTAGCAGAGTGCTTTGTGTTGTTAGTATTATTCCTAACTTACTTCTTCATATCCATCCGATCCCTATGATAGATATATCATTATCATCATCATCATCATCATCATCATCATCATCATCATCATCATCATCATCATCATCATTGTTACCATCTGATATCGTAAGTCGTTAAAACATATTTTTCATTTTCCGTTAGTCATTTAATTTTAGTAAAACATTGTACATCACATAGGCCACATTATGTTCTATGTTTACAAATCATCATCAACCTCAACTGCCGATTTCCTCGAGATTCCCCTCAAGCCTCAACTATACACAACCTTCAACTTTTATCCTGACTGTTGTATTGGGAACTACGGAACTACACATCGTGTTATGGGAGTCTGCAAGACAGTACATTTTTTTAACGTTTTGGATAAGATATGTTTCGTTTAATAATGATTTCAATATAATGAAACGAAACCGTAATTTTGTTCAATATTTATTTGAGAAACTCTTTATTATGTCTTATCAAGACTGTTTAGGGTACGAGACAAAGTGATTACGCAGATGTTTCGCGTGATTCTGGACTCAACTGAACTTAGCACATTGGACAAGACGTGGTTTGTATAGTTTTGAAATGCCAATTGAAATGTTTTTAAAAGGCTTGTTCAACAATTTTTATAACATTATTAAATTCTATCAAAGAATTTTGACGAATTTTGGATTTTTTGTTGCAAAAGGTAGCATACTAAGAAAAACTAGTCACCAAGTTTATTATAATCTTAAATCAATATCTCGATTTGTTTAGTCGGGAAACACTCCCGTAGGTGTAATTGATATTATTTACTACAATTCAGAAATTAAAAAATTGGGGCGGACTTTTTTTAATTTCTGAAATGTAGTAAATAATATCTTAAATCAATCGTTAAGATTTGAATCTTTTACGATATTTATGTAACGCAATTTGTTTTATTCACTATTTTTTTTAATGATACTTGTATCCAGAGGTAATGCCATATCATAACATATTAAATTTTAAATAACTGATGTTTTAAAAAAGCAAATACAAATATTATCATTTATAACTGAGTTTTTAATGATTTACTTTCTGCATCCATTTTAAAGCAAGGTTACAGATGTTTTGTGACTGATATACATATTTGGCATTTTTGGGGGACCTTTTCCTGAAGCCAGTATAGCGTTTGTTTAATTTAAAACTTAACAATACGGAATTGTTAAGAAAGGATTGGTACACTTTTCTATATTAATAAGTTATTAAACCTTGTTGTGAAATTTAGATTAGTAAAAAAATACCAAAATTATCTAATTTTCATGATTTAAAAAAATCCAAATATTAAAACAAAAAACTATTTTCTGTGATTTTTTAAAAAGTGTCTCTTTTGAAGACATGATCAAGGTGCGCGGAAGCGCACCGGGCCAAGCCACGCGCGGCTCCGCTTCCACTAGCGCCTATTACCGCACGCCTACATTAGCATTTAACACGGTGTCGCCGACGCGAAACCATTTGAGATAAAAACTTGCAACTTGCTTCAATCGACGGGATTTTACTATGAGATGACCCATTTCAAGTTTAATCCCGATCTGATGATGCGTCTAGAAGTTATTGAGACGTCAAGATCGTGCGAAAAAACTTTCTTCTTGGGCTGGCTGGCTGGCTGGCTGGCTGACGAATTATGTATCAGTTTGTGGGCCCTCAATGGATAATGTAAGAGTAGTCAAAATTTGCACCGATGTCAGTCATCTCAGTGGCCATGTGCTTGACAAACGGTAATTCGATTAGATGACCGGAAGCTTAGATAATGCAAAAAAAAATTTAACTGCGATGCTCAAACCTTTTAACTATCAATGAGTGAGATTTTATTTTGAATCATTGTAAATAAAGTAATTTTCTCTACTTGGACTCTAACACCCATACCGTGTACGTTCTAAAAAAATTATTGATATACCATACAAAAATGCAAAAACTTGCAAAAAAGGGGCCAAGCCGAAAACGAGGAAGATACAAGTGGCTCAACTGCATAAAGTGGTGATATCTAGAAGTGTGGCCAAGCCCATTATTTTTCTTAAAATAATAAATATATTTATTAATTATATAATAAATTAATAATATATCAATATCCATATTATTATCTCACTATAATTATGAAATAAATAAGTTTACAAAAATAACATAAACATTAAATAAATTTATTGAAACATTTACATGTGGAAATATCAAAATTAACAGACGCCATTCAAAATTAAATGCTTGATCGATGAATTTTTAACTTGGTTGTCGTTATACTGACTAACCAAAACATAACCAATCCAAATCCATCGACCAATATTGTGATCCCAAGTGGTTTAGAAGCCGAGATATTGGTAAAATGCTTATATTTCAAGATGGCCGCTGTAAAATTCAAGATGGCCGCCGGAAAAGCTGGTTCCTATCAAAAATTAAAAGCTATGGGCCTAAGTAGCACGTGGTACAAATTTGGTGCTTTTGTCCGACATGTAAATGTTTTCTTGCTAAGCTGCCTCACTAAAAGCATTACAGAGAAAGTAGTTTCTGAAAATATGAGCGGCGATGAACATTTTGAAGTTACCACTGAACAGTCCAAAAACACCAGGGACAAAAACATTACAGAGAAAGCGGTTTCTGAAAATATGAGGAAAATGTCTTTGTAAAAATTTTGCTTAACTATTTTGCCAAATATGACACTTATGTATATTCGTCTGGATGGTAAGAGTATAGCAAGGCAACCTACTGCAAAAATTCTAGGGCTTACTGTGAGTGAGTCCCTTGACTGGCTTCCACATATCCAGACATTGGCACCGCGTCTGCTAAGTGGTTGTTTCATGCTTCGAAGGCTAAAACTTCTTGTGAGCCCTTCTACGTTACTCATGGTATATCATTCATACATTCAGTCAATTATCTCATATGCAGTTCTATTTTGGGGCATCTCAAGTCATGCTAAACGAATATTCATAATACAAAAAAGGGCGGTGAGAATAATCGCCGGTATATCAAGGCGACATTCATGTAAGACACATTTCACTAATCTTCATATATTGACTCTTACATCCGAATTAATTTTGTCAGCTTCCACATTTGCACACTCTCATCCTGAACTGTTTTTAAACAAATGCAATAAACCACTCTCATAAAACGCGTACTAACTCTAACATATTCATTCCAACTTTCAACCATTCACTATTTAAAAACAGTCCAAGCTACCTCTGTAGTAAAATTTACAATAAATTTCCACAATCCATCAAAAAACGATACTCCAACATCATTTAGAATTAAAATTAAATCTTTTCTCATTCATAACCCTTTATTCCTTAGAGGAATTCCTTATTGCAAAAATTGAATTTAACTAACACATTTTGTGTCCCATCTTCCTTCTTGTCCATCACATAACGTATGTATGTTTATCTTATCTATTCTTATTAATTGTTCTCTAAAATATTTTATTGTATTACTATTTATATTCTAATTCTAATTACTATGCTAGTTATTCACTCCCTCTCTCTCAGGAGAGGGTATATTTTTACTATGTAAGAATCTGTGAATAAAGAATGAAATGAAATGAAATGAAATGTGTAAGAGAACTATGAATCCAGCAACATGGCATTTTAGGTTTTCGTTGTGTGACATGACCAACATAATAATAATATACTGACATTGATCATGATAGGAAAAACACCCTTTTTAGTGACGAATCCCGTGAAGACAGAAGTTTTTTAACTTCTGATACAGACTTGAGTCCATCAGTTCTTGGCTTAGGAATGTGTAACTTTAGAGCCGCCATAGCAACAAGGCATATAATAAATTCTAAGGTTGTTCCGAATTAGCCTTGTTGATTCTGGCGCTGTCCGCGGGTGGAATCGTGTCCAGCCAGATTGATCGGGTTTTTCTTTAGTTGGTCATTGTTCACTCGTCGATGATGTCGGCACTTACAGGGTTGGCTTAGTCGGCTTTAAATTACTGTCCCCCACTAAAAATCAGTTATATGACTGAGGGGATAGACTCTAAATATGAATTTATTTATGTATTTTACCACATAAATATCCCACTCTAATTTTTTCCACACATAACTCTTATCAACGCATAAAACAATACATATTAAGTCGAGAATAAAATTGAATAATCTATTATCTTATCAGTGATGTTGGTTAGAATGATAATGGTGATAACGAATAATCTCCTGGAACACTCGCTGGCTAGCGCTTGGCCTCAGTTTAACATGGGTTGTTGTGGTTGTGGTGGACGGGCTACTTCGATATTTGCTGCGGTGTTTTCATTGGTAAGCTATCATCATCAAGACACGTGATAAGAAATATGATGACATTTTTGAGTAAGAAATGCAGCATAATAGAAATTGATTGATTTAGAATTTGTATCTGTTATATTAATGAAATACTTATTATGTTATTTTATTATATTATATAGAATATTACATAGCGGTAGTACACTATATATTACTTCTAGCTTCTCTGTTTAATAAATACAGTTTTAAATTCTCTAAAGCAAGTAAGTAGTAGTAAGTAGCGATACTGCTATAGTAAAACTGCTGTGTAAATAAAGATAGGCACAAGTGACCATGTTATATTATTGCAGATGAACAAAATATAAATAGTAAAATAAAGGTATTGTATTTATTAGAAAGGTTATTTATATTTCTTGGGACATAAGAATGTACAGAATGGCCCAACCAAGTGATTTTACCAAAATATCATATTATATTTAATAAAACATACATATTTGTGTTTATCATTTAGTGTAAACGTCATCAACTTTTAGATCTTTGAAAGTGAAAAAATCCCCCCCCCCCCCCCCCCCCCCCCCCCCCCGGTCAATTAGGTGTCAACTCTTTTGTCTTCTCTATTTTTGTTATGTCTCTAGTGACCACTAGTTTGACATCGAGAATTGAGAGTTATGATATGAGAATTGAGAACTCATTCTTGTACTTGATTCCAAACAATTTTTCGTCACAAGTAATAACAATAAATAAAGTCATAAAAAAGGAAAGTGTTTGCATTTTACTTTCATGCCATGGCTTCTTGATTGAGCATTAGATAATAAATTATAAACACTCGCTTGTTTGGCAACACATCGAATTTCACGTACATTCTGGACCACATTTGAACTCCAATATCCACCAAAAAGAATTGAATCTTTGTGAGGATTGTTAGCATAGGATATCGGCATGTCGCGATCAGAACAGATTTCAATAACACTAGCTTTGAAATAATAACTAACTACTAAAAAAACTTCTTTGGTGGCCTATTTACGAAGATCTAATAAATATCTAGGAAATGTATTGAAAATGTGTTCTAAAATCATTCTATCTTGACACACGCACGGTTTCAAACCACAATCAGTCACATTAGACAAGACAATTAATTCAAGTGTGGACTGTGTATACTAGAATATTATGTCGCTCAAACTTGATTTATTATTAGTACACTGTTTCGTTTGCATCAGTCTGTATGAGCAGTGAGATGCAATTAAATTACAGTCATATTATGCATGTGTATACACTCCACAAAGGCTGTTAGTAGAAGTCTATTACGGCAATACTATTGACACATTGACAACCTTGGAAAAACTTCAGTCAGGGCTGCTGGTGGCTGGGATCGAATCGACGACCTCCCAAATTAGAGATTCGCGTGCGAACGATTCAATACCTCAGTGGTTAATATTTTAGTATCATATATGCTACGAGATACACTATCTCGTAGTCCTTGATCAACATCCGCTCTCGAAATATAAATTCAAAATTTGGGTCAACAACGTCAACAACATGTGCTTTGCTAAAGGGGATTCCTGATAAACCGTGTGAGACTCCAGATTATGCAGTAGGCCTAAGCTTATCTGACCATCATTAATTGTCGTACTTAGCCTACCGATATTCATATTGTATCTTACGTTTTAGTTTGTGTGGTGATGATATTGATATTTTCATGTTCTAAATGTTCGAATAAGATAACTTTAAATGTGTTAAAAAGTGCGAAGAAAAGGAAATATCAAGTATTTTTTTATTGATTTAATTTACAAATCCACACGGTGGAAATTTTCACAAGTGCAAGAATGAAAGATTATACTATTTATATAGGTATTATGCATTAAGAATTTTAAAAGGCAAACATATAATACAAAAACCAAGCAATATTCGTGCAAGCAGTTTTCGAAGAAGGATTTTATAGTATTTTTGAATGTGTTTACTAACGTAAACATGACATACCATAACATAACATTGAAGATAACCTACATCGGTGGTTTATTAGTACCAAGTCCTACACGAAGAAAAGTATATACAATATGTTGAATTGTGTTAAAATATAGAGTAATAGATAGAATACCCGTTTATGAAATCCGAAATAATATTTAATATGAATAATAAGTAATGGCCCATGATTTTATATTATGTATATAATATTTATTGTCTTCATAGCTCACATGGTAAGACCATCTACCCGGACAGGCAGCAGAGATCCCGGGTTCAATCCCCGGTGCGGGCACTTTGGTAATTTCTGTCTATGACTTAAACTTCGACGCCATTTTATAGTTTGAACTTTTAACCATTCCAAATTACGAAACGAACAAGCGAAGAAATGTAGATTATGTTATGTAAGTAAGGTAGACACACAAGGATACGCGGTTGCCCATGTACGGTCACCAGTCACCACATGCATTGACGCATCCAGTGGCGTAACTAAGGGGGTGAGGGTTAGGGGGTTAACCATCCGGAACCACTTCGAGGCTTTAATTTTAAAGGTCAGAAACAGTAGTTTGTGGAGGGTAAAACAGTTCACTTATACAATTCGACATTTAATTGGTGAAACGAATACATGTATGCTTTGTCATTAAACATAAAAAGTAGGTTGACATTTACTTAAATGGCCCACTTCCTGTTCATTAAAAAAAGTTTTTATAGCGCAGATAGTTGCTGTAAAAAATCGTTTACAGAAGTCCGAGTGCAGGTAGTTAAGTTTTAGTTTTTGAGCTATATTCATAAAGTTATTTCAAAACTGCCTCTATTATTGTGCATTTGACATACTTTTATATAGTTGGGTAATCAAATTGAAATTTGACGTCCAAAATTAACTAACTGTATATCCTTCATAAAAAAAAAAAGTGATCCCTTGAGTTGCCATTTTTCAGCCAAAACAGAACGAAATAACACTGAAGTATGGTTTTAAAAAATCGCCCTAGGCGAATGGGCCTCCGGCGGCTGGGGCTTTGCCCCAAGCCCCAACTGCCAGGCAATTAGCCCCCCAGAAATTATTCCTAGCTACGCCACTAGACGCATCTAATTTTGGAGGTGAAAACAAAAAAATGCCAACTACCTCAGTGGGTGTGGATAATAACACATACTTTGTTCTATAGCTGTGTGGGTGTGATGCTTTCACACAAAACTTTTACCTTTGTGACGTTGACAATTAAGACAATGCACGTAGATATCGGTCATTTAAGTTCCGTTTCCCTACTCAGTATACTACGTATATGTATAACTTTTATGTTGTGATATGATGTCAATCACCACTAGCAATATTTCATATTCCCACCTTATCCGGTTGCGCCGCAGAAATTGAGGCTTCAATCGTCGTAAGAGTGATAACATTACACGCATATCAATCAACGATGGTGTCTCATCTATAGAACTCCTTTGTTGAACCATTTCGCACTGTCCACACCACACCACTGATTGCTTTATTTCCTATTAAAATATATCGATCTTTGGTATTGCGTCAGTGGCGTAACTTCGTTTCATGGGCCCGCCCGCAAAATTTCCATGGGGGCCCCCCTAACAGATACATACATGCATAGACTCAGTGTTGACTTCAGACTTTTCATCCCGGGCGGGATATATAATATCTCGGGGGTATTATATAGGGACCAAGCACGGGGGGTTTGGGGGGTTTCCCCCCAACAATAGCGCCGCTGGCGAAAATTTTGAAAATCAGGTTTTTAGAGTGCGTTTGGTGCGTTTTAGAAAAAAGTTGTGGGCTGAATGCAATACCAAAATAATGTAGTTTTTGTGAGTTGTTGTGTTGTGGACGCTAAAAGTTCCTAAATATCCGCTAGATTTCATCTTCAAACCGCTAGATTCACAAAACGGTCATTTTAACAACGAAAACAAATACTATATTTTCCAAACAGGGTGAAATGTCTGGGCCCGGGGTAGAATTGGCCCAGAACATGGCTCTGCTAATCGTAAAAGGCGATTCAAGAGAAAAAGTCCACCAAAGGGTAGTATTTTACTCCCCGAAAATAGAGGCGAGCTCTGGCATTAATCGTCGTCGGGGACTTTGCCCCCTTCCCTTAACGACCCCTCAACGACGATGACAAAGACAACACGAACAATGACAAAGAAAATAACGACCGCGATGTGAGAACACCCCCTTTCCTCCCCTTAACCGTGGCTGGTTCTGACCAGCATGGGCCCCTCCTCCCCATATTCCCTAGGCTAGAGTGGTGCATCATGACCTAACGGTTGACGCGTCCTTAATCCAAATAAACTAAAAAAGGGTGAAATACTGTTTTTTTTACTGAGATTCATTCTTTAACGGGCCCCCTAAACGGCCTAGGCCCGCCCGTAGTTGCGGGCCCTGCGGGCGCCTAGTTACGCCACTGTATTTCGTCGAGGCCTACAGGGTTGGCTCGGTCGCTTTAGTTATTGGATAAGCAAAGCGAATACTTCAATTTCACTTTCGTTTCCCCCCCCCCCCCCATTTACGTTACCCCAAGAAGAATAGCTCGGGTGTTTTGCTTTTGTTAGTTTTTTGTCTTTTTGTTCGCTCTCTACCGGGCAAACGGCATAATGCTACCTTGATGAAAATTGGAGGGGACCTTCGAAATCTCTAAACTTAGACCTGCCACGTTTTTGGGTATAATCGATCAAATATTTCTTATGATAATTATACTTTTACGATTTTTTTCAATTTTTAATGAGATATTTTCGTGATATTTGGAAAACGGCTCCTCCGATATTGATGAAACTTTATGAGAACGTTTAAAATCACTGAAATTATATATTTTATGATTTTAGAGGCATTTGAAAAAATATTTCTTATAGAAATCGTACTTTTACGATTTTCCCCCGATTTTTAATACGATATTTTCGTGATATTTGGGCCGATTCTGACTAAAACGGGTAGGGCAACAACGTATATATATATATTTTTTACATTGATATAATGATTATGGTGATGTAGTGTCTCTTGAAAGAAAAAGTTGATGAAGTTGGTCAAAATTCATAGAAATAAAGGTTTTAATATAAGCCTTTAAAGGGGCTAAAAACCCCAAAAATTATTTTTTACCACGTGATCTATAGCACAATACTACACTTAAATGACCGTTTAAAAAATTATATCTTGTAACTGTGATTTTACACGAATTTTTTAGTTTTTTTGATCCAGAAATTGGCGAAAATTGGTGTTTTGGAAAATTTCCTAAATCGGCTTTAACCTGCTTCTTTTTTGGTCCACATAGATACTAGAGCATAGTACCAATCTAAAATGCCCCTTTATAACATCGTGTCTTGAAACTGTGCCCAAATATACCCTCAAACACGCAAAAACATTTTTTCCAAAATCACACCCCATCTTGGTAATCAGCATATTTTGACCGAACTACTTGCCCAAATTACAAAACAAAATATAGAGAATTTACAGAAAAGGCTGACGAGTACGTCAATAATGGCCAATATTTTTTTGGATCAAAATCCTCCAAGGTCACGGGGCATAAAGATCGTCCCCATGTTATTTCTTATGGGAGATTTTTGCCGATGGGACCTAGCTCGAAAAATGTCATGTTTGACAATTGTTTGGGAGGTCATGGTGGCCCCAATAACTTTTCTGTTGATTGCTAAATTCATTACTAGTTAGCCTGAATGAAATATATTTTTTGAGTTTAGCGGTTAAATACCCCTTTAACAGGTGTTTTATTTACATGTAATATCAAGTAACTATAGAAAAAGTAATGAGATCCCACTTAAAAAACGTAATCATTGGACAGAAATATTTTTTAAAAAAGCTCATCTATCAATGCGACTGGAAAAAGTGTTCGCGAAGCGGCCTAGTACAATGAAAATCAGTTATTTGACTGAGAGGGTACTCTAAATACGAATTTATTTATTTATTTAAACGCATTGTATTGATTAATCTTTTGGCCCTTCCCTTCCCCACCTTCAGTTTACGCAGTCTGCAGGATAATCTATAAGGCCATTAACGTTAGCATGGTTTTACAATTAGCCTTATTTACTTACGAAAGATAAGATATTCCTTGTACATGTACCGTATTGCATCAAATTTCCTAATCAAAATTCATTTTAGCTTTACTTAAATCGTAATTGTATATTTGGCGGCCGCGATACACTCAACACACAGTGAACGTCAGGAGCCTTCTGAATAATTTAACATTATCCTAAATTAACCACGAAAATTACAGACACATTCATTGATTAAGCACATATTTGGAAGCATCTTAAATTATTTCAAGTACTTGAGTTTACATCTCCGTCTTTTGTTTCACGTAGGAAAAAATTTGAGAAGTGGTTGACGATCCAGCAACTGCCACGAACCTTAGTTTGAGAAACGTTGATTTAAATTATAGTAACCAACAATTTACACACTTTTACAAAGATTGAAGATTGTGCAACACTCCAGTTGCTATTGTTAGACAATGGTGCAACAAACAAAGTTTGTTCATAGGTTGTAAACATGAAAGTGTTGTTTTCAGTTTCAAGCGTGTGTATGGATCGGTATAGCAATCTACGGCCTACAACTCTACTCGTGTGATGTGACAGTAAACCTTGCCGGCTCCGAGTTGGGCGAGGCAGCATTACTGCTGCTATATGTGGTTTACTTCTTCAGTAAGTACTCTTGATTGGAATGATATCTAATAAAGTTTCTGACCGATACAATCTTATCACATTTTCCTTGTTTGCGTCACTTCATTCGTTCAAACTGAAACACGATGAACAGAGAACGAGTGATAGCAGTAGCACCCACGTCCATCATTTGATTGACATGCCACAAAAATAAATAAAAACTAATTTATAGATTAATTTTAACAATATTATGATTTATTGCACAAGTATAACTTATCTACCTAGTGTGTATCGATTAATTTTAACAATAAACATAATATTCATTTCAGAAGTAATTAATAATGTGTATACTGAGTAGGCCTACTGAGTCTATATCAATCTATTTTAGTCATACACTTTTATACGTCCGTCAAGTCGGATACCAATTGATTTGCTAATAAAGTGACCAATCTCACTAACTTGGAACGAATCATGTAGTAATGGTGTCGAGTGTGTATGATTATGTTTTGTTTGTATATTATATATAAATAATAGATTGTAGTAATTACAAGTTAGCGCACTCAAACCAAGGGTTAAAATAAAATTAGTGGGGCACCCTTGTTTGGTTAGAATGAAACTGCTCCTGCTGAAAGGGTTTTCACTGCAAAATAACGTTGAAACTGAGCACGTTACACGTGGCTTCTCCATTCTGCATCATAAACGACCTGGTCTGTTAACCTAATCCTAAGACTACAATTAGAGATGCGTCATTCGTCGTAAATTCGAATGAATACGTCACAGAAAATTTAAATTATAGTTGTCAGCTAGAATTACAAGCAGTCATTACTAGTGGCGGATTCAGGAGGGGCGGTAAGGGTGATCGCCCCCCCCCCCCCTTGATTCTTAAAGAGTTACATTTTATAACAATCCTGCAAGTGCAAGGTGGCCATAACACATCAAACTGTATGGTAAATCTAATAAAAATTATTGAATATACCTTCTCTCAAGCTATTTAAACACGTTTTTGACAAAGCTTATTTAAAAAAATTCCCTACGGGCTGAGCTGGGAAGCCACGCCCCTCAGACCCCCGGCGAAGAGTTACGTCAAACTGATCCCATCCCCATTAGAGTGGTCTTGGAACCGCCCCTGCAAAACTGTCATTTTCAGACATATCACTACAAAAAAAGCTAGTATAGCATCAGCTTATGGGAGTTCCAATATCACAAATATTTTATTGTGATTTACAATTTGGATAGCTACGAGACTACGAAAGTCGTTACACTTAGATAATACGATGTCAATGATATGATAATGTTGATTTATGATAATGATAATGATGATAATATTATGATGAACCTCGAATTCCAAGCAAATTGTCTTGTTCAACCTTCTTTGTCGTTCTTTGTTTTTCGCTCTATAATTTGAACTCCCTCTCTTTCTGAAAAACAATAAGAATTAGTATCATTAGGCCTACGGTCTCCCTGAAATTTCGAACGGGCCGAGTTATCCCTAATTCCAAACACATAAAATATTAAAATACACGGAACAACTCATTGATCTGAATACGTTAAATGATAAAAATTACACACACATCGAACTTTAATCAGGGTCACTAACTTTAAAATTGCCATATTTCGAAGTTCCCAACTCCTTCCTTGAGTTGCCATTTTTAAGTAAGTTTTTTATTATTATAAAATAAGTAATATGTCGCATGCACAAGTCCACAGTTAAGCGTCAACAGTCCAACTAAAGCTAAAGTTTATAATATTTGTGTTGCAGATGTTGAATGTGGAGGTACCGGTATAACAGTGGGGTTGCCCGATGGAACGATCCTGCCGCTAAACCCAACTGTAACTGCTGAGCCCACAGAAAGAACTCACACGTGGATGATGGCTTATATCGCACTCAGTGCGCTATGGGGCGTCACCTCGATACTGCTACTGAGTAAGTTGTATTTATTTATTTGCAGTCAATTGATGTTTTTGATGAGCGAAGCGAAGACTTCAATTTCACTGACTCCCACAAAAAATTAGCTCAAGTGTTTTTTTGTTTGTTTTTTGCTGTTTGTTCGCTCTCTACCGGGCAAACGGCAAAATGCGATCTTGATGTAAATAAGAGGGGACCTTCGAAATCTCTGAACTTAGACTTGCAACGTTTTTTGGTATAATCGAAGAAATATTTCTCATAAATACGTACTTTTACGATTTTTTTTCGATTTTTAGTGCGATATTTTCGTGACATTTGGGCGATTTGGGCGAAAAAGTTGAAAAAGTTAGGCAGAATCCATAGCAATAAAGGTTTGAATATAAGTTTTTTGAGTTATATTCTACAATTAACAAGTAACAATAGAAACTTGACAACAATCACCTACAATGCGTTTAAAAATAACTTGCAAAAGTAAAGAGATCCCACGTAAACTAAAAACTTACAAAAAAGCTCATCCATCAACGCGACTAAAAAAAGCGTTCGCGAAGCGGCCAAGTTTTAGAAAACTTACCGCGCAGTGCAATTATAGTTTTCTATTGAATGTGTAGGCCTATATTATTGTTTGTCAACCATGTAACTTTTCATGTCAAATGTGTGTTTCCTGCCTGTAAGAAAACCTGTTTCCGTGTAAGTCGTATGCTTATTATTGTTATACTTTCAGTTGGCGCCACTGGGAACAAGCGAGGGAAGTGCGGGGCGGCGATGTACTTCCCCTGGGTCCTCGTCTCTGGCGCCACCATCATATGTGACGTCATTGCGGCAGTCTCGTACTTCATTGACGTCACAAACACAGTGATAAGTTTACATCGAAGTCTGACCAACGAATAGTTTACGAATTTGGTGCAACATAATTAAAAGTAACTCCATAGTAAACACGAATAACCAAAATAAATTATTACATAATAGTTGTACATTGTTAATTCTGTATTATAAAATAAATACCGATTGGTAGTCGACTTGGTGGGGGTGCCGGGTATGTATATGCAAGTATTTACAGTGGTTGGTTAGATGTGACATGGAAGTGTTCGTTGGTTTTTATTTACATTCTCTGGTCTCGTATTTTGAAACGAGTGCTTTTATGCCGATTACTGGGAGAAAGGGGGGGGGGGGGTCTTTGACATCAACGGTGACGAAAGTGCCTCTTCAGGATGGTTCATGTCAAAGTGACTAACTTGTCTGTTACCCACTGCAGTTTCAAGTTGATTTTGAGTTAGGTCAGTAGTAAGTATGCATGCCCCTGTTTCTAATGCAGTTCAATTCCAGCTTCTGCCTTTCTTAACTTCTGAGATGGACTTCGATATCGATACCTATTCATTCATTGGGTGAATGAAAACGGTGATATTTTAGCTACCTTTGTAACAAATGACATGATAGCTTATATGCAGTTGTTTTGGACTTTTCTTGTAAATACTAGCTTCGTCCGCAAGTGAACCGTGGAGAGGTCCTCATTCCACAAAATACTAATCGCGATGGCATCGGCGTCGACATGACACTAAGTATCAGTGTTGTGACTGACAGCGTTAACTCTAATATTTAGATTTATATCTACAAATGTATTTATTTATCTGCTAATGAAATGCTTATCGCGGTGTTCTACGACACAGGGGCTTCAGGACCTCCTGCTGTTCATCGGTGTTGTCCCCCCGCCCCAGTGGCAGCCGGACGCGAACCCCACGGACGTCCTCACCACCATCCCCTCGGTTGCCATGGGTCTGATCTTCACGAGGTTCGTCATCTTCTGGGTCATCAACGTCGTGCTCTTCATTTACGTCTTCATAGCGGCAGTCGCAGCGAGCAAGGCCGTCAGTCAGCCCACGGTAATAACACAAACATGCCGTTCTTTAAAACCCTTATAGGGCAAGACACTGGGACCAAAAATTTTGCTTTTAAAACAATTTAAAATTCTAGATTTAAAAAAAAGAATTTTAAGTAAAATTAATTAATAAAATGCTGATTTTGAATTCAAAATTGAGATAAAAGTTTTTTTTAAATAAGAATTATTTGCAATTTTTCATTTGTTCCCATTTTTAACAAGTTCAAATTGAATCTACTACAGGCAAACAAAATATCCGGGACATCCCGGAAATTTGTGTATTTTTGTGTTTTTATACACAATTTGATTTTTGAACCATTACAAAAATCCTTCTTATCATTAGAATTTATCAATTTAATACAATTCTACAAATTCTGAACAGAACAAAACAGTTTTTACCAGGGTTAAAAGTATGAAATCTGGGAGATTTAATTGTGTAGATTTTGAAAAAAAAGGTGGTAAGTATACTTACAGATAACCTACAATAGTTAATTAAGGTCATGATAATTTACCCTAATTTAATTTGACATTTGTTAAATTATCCTATTCCTGCAGTAATGAATGTATTGTACAATGTTGCGAAATTAGAACACGCCCATATCATAGCATATCAATCGTCAATATCATATCATAATATCAAAATGTACCAATGATTGACACCTGGAGAGACTAAATGTTTTCGACCCGTGTTCGTATCGTTATTTGCAACCGTGTTGAGTGCAAATATAGACCTTCTAATGGACAGAGTCAATATAATACGAAATGTAGAAGAGAAAGCACTTTACATGTTCTGGTTTCTAATTGCACCTTCTGTGTGGGGACACGACAGTTTCCTACATCATAGTTTATCATTGTGATTTCTGGCAGTCATGAATACACTGGTCCATGACAGAATCGAAAATAGAAATAAACCTAAAAACGAAAAGATTAGGACATCTTGGAATAAAGCATGTTCAATCGTAATTCAAACTACTCGATATCAACTCTTTAACTCGCTCTTCATAGCTAGTGTTAATTACCGACACTGTTGGCTCGAGCGTTAAGCGCGCGACTCTGATTCGGGAGGTCCCGGGTTTAAATCCCGTCGAGACCGGCAATCCTGACTGAAGGTTTTTTTCGAGGATTTCCACAGTCGTTAATGCGAATGCAAAGGATTGAGTCCTCTTTAACAGCCCTCGGACATCCCTTCACAAAATCCTATCCGCAACATACCTGAAGAGGGGCATGAATTGCACCCTGGGCAGGCTTCCTACAAAAGCTTATTTTATTTTTAGTGTTATTAAGTAGCGTGCCACTTATAAAGATAGTTATTTTTTCTTCGAGTAAGAAAGTTGATATAGTGAAGAGCATTTGAACGTTTTGTGTATTTTAGCAAGTGTAAATGTAGTGTAAAATTGTCACTACTCTCGTTTAGCAAGAAAGCAATGAAACAATGACATCACTAACCACTATACTATAATGAAATCATTAATCATTAAATAATATGGTATTGTATAGCTTATTTTTGTAATCTAAAAAAATCAATATAAGGTCCTGTTTAACATGGTATAAGTACACGTTAGCTAGTTTCCCTCCTGGCTGTAGAGTGTCGGTATCGCGTATATGGATCTAGCTATCACTAATTTTACAAAAATGAAACCAGATGTAAATAAAGCTTCACTTATTTTATGTATAGCTGTACAAGCTGCAACATCTTAAACTTTCAAGGGTCGTATAGTTGTAGATAAAAATATATAACTATTTAAAAAAAGTATTTAGTAGTCGTCCGTCTGACTTACCATCTCCCCCCCCCCCAACTACGACAACAACCTATACTTATATCCGCGTTGTTTAGTAATACGTAAAATTCATTTATATGTTGTTTAGTTTTACTGTAAGTTTATAGCAAAGAAAAACAATTATTTAAATTTCAACTTAAAAAAAACGTTTTCGTTCTTGTTGTGCAGAACTGGAAGCGTCTTTCCAAACAAGAGATGGCAAGATCAAGTAACCAAACACCCTGGCTGACACGTCCACGTCCCGAAGAACCACGAGGAGACTACCCACAACAACCCCACCCAACCTCACCCAACATCTACTCGCATCCGTACACTCCAGCTTACCACCATTCCGATCAGCCCTTCTCCTATGTCGAGCAGCCCAGGGAGGGTCCTCCATCCAGAGCCGCCACGCAGGAGCTGTTCCAGCAGGAGACACTCAACGGTGCCTTACACCCGGAGCCTACGAGGAGCGCCCTAGCGCAGGCCTCGGACCACAGGTACGCGCTCAAGGCAATGCAGCCAAACAAGCGCTTCGGCAACCAGCAACCACCCAACGCCATCAACAGGTGCGTCACACTTTGTAAAACAGTTTTTATAACCGAATATGAAAAACATAACTAGCAAATTTTTCATTATTTTGTGACTAGATTGTGCTAATATCAACATCTCGGAAGTTGGGATAAGTTAGTTTACGATACTACATACATGCTAATTGAAAATGATGCACATGTAAGTAATGAACTGCGTTTATTGTTGATTGCTCAGGCTGTAACTACTAGATGATAAATCATATATTTATTATTTATATTAAATTGTTAAAATTTACGTGGTTCGCTAGGGCTGGGGTTTAACGGCGTGTGGAGGAATTAATCCTGTGCATTTCCATTTAGAATCGTTTCAATCGACCATATTCCATCATTGTTTTTTTTTAAAGGTATTTAAATATATAACTTATTACGGTACAGCAGTGCATACAATGTTTCTAAAATTACCTGAGTCACTGGGCTCTTAACATTATATATAACATACAAATAAAAATATAATATATAGCTTAGTGTATATTATAAAAAACATATGTATATAATGAGGGAAAAAATTTAACAAAAAATCTCTTCGAAAATCAACCATTGGTCAACTCTAAAGTATAGTCTATCTATTATCTATATCATCAAACTTTATCCTTGCATACATTCATCTTTGTAACACTAATTCAATCAAATCAAATCAATCAATTGATGGTAATGCAATTCAAATAAATAATGCTCAACTAGTCAACGACAACAAAGCCGACCCCTTCGGCTTTCATATACATAAAATTATGATAGTAAAATGTCGCCTTCAGACAGACATTGAGTGGACAATGAGGAGCTTAGATTCAAAACGTAATTTGTCCAAAACATAAAAATCTGAGTAAAACAGAAAAAACTGAAAAAAGCTTTCCTGCATATATATGAACTATTTATTTTTTATCATAAATAGTAAAATAAATCTACTTAAAAGATGAAGTGGATCATTTTCTTGAAAAAAATTACTATCACCTTTTTTAATCAATTCAATTTTACACAAGTTGCATTTTGAATCAAAAGTTGTGATTTGTTGCGGTTTGATCCAAACACATTATTTAAGGATATGCCATTTCATTGTAGAATATTGTAATTTATAAGTAAATACATTAAAATCATAATGATACATTATTTTGTCAAATTGTAAGTAAAAAAATAATAAAAATTGTGATTTTTTAAAATTGTTCTCGTTTGTTTCAAAGTGCAACTAGTCCACGCAAAAATTTTATTGGCCCTAATTAATTCGATTGTAGAAAATCCGGTTCGGAATACTACTACGTTTTGATCCTATCGTCAAATGACTGTTGGGTCTGTACTCAGAATGTGGATTTGCATTTAAATTGTCTGTCAACATGTTTGCCAGGCACCAAAAGTTTGGAAGATCTGAATCTTTGATAGAATACCTGAGGAAGAAATATCAAACTTTGTATCCCAATGTAGATTTAAAACAATACTTGGACTACAGGCCTACAATATTTTGAGCTGTGGCAATAAAATAGCAATGCCTAGCCCTAGGCCCATCCCTTGGCTTGACGACCTTAACCTATAAAAAGGTGCTTACCGTAAATTCTTTTCAGCCGCCCGCTTGCTGACATCCCCCGTCCTGTCATCCTGCCGTCATCCTTGATCGTGGTTCTCAATCTTCAATGTAATATTAGCTTAAAATGTAACCCTTATTCAAAATTTAAAATTCGCCTGAAAACGTGTTTTATAGGCCACCTATCAAGGGCACCTTAAAAAAAATCTCGCCTACGGCGAAAAAGCCTTCAGAGGCTGGGATTCGCCCCAAACCCTGGTTTTCCCACCCAACCTCGTCATCAACTTTAGTGTGACCCCCCCCACTAAAAAAATAGTTCCTACGCCACTAATGGGACATGTTGCATTTTGAAGCAAAGGGAAGTGGGTACAAGTTGCGTTTTGTTCCAAAGGTTGGTTTTTAACCAGCTGTGTATGGGAGAAGTTGCTTTATGCTCCAAATAACATACGTAGGTCAGTAAACACCAACTTCAAGTATGTGCTGCCATCTCTAACTCAAACCGAGAACTTTTGGACAAGTTGCGTTTTGAATCTAAGCTCCTTGTTTGCTGTCAAAAAATACTTTCTATAGAAAAGATGCCCGATGTTGCCGGTGTACACAGCAGTTTCAACCGGTGTGACCATCTTCAGGTGACGAACTAGCAAAGGTTGGGAATTATGAAGGGATGTGGGCTAAACCAAACTTTCGTCAAATTGCGTTGAATCAACCCTGGCTGTCGAACTAGCGTTAGAAGAGCTTTGCGGTGTCCACATTTTCAAAGTTATAACATCTCAGGTGACTCTAGGAAGAATTAGGATTTAAAACCAGGGGCCTTTTTAAAAGAGCTCAATAAACTTTTCAGTCAGAATTGCCGGTGGTGACATTCGAATCCCTGGCCTCCCGAGTCGGAGCCTCACGCGTTACGCATGAGCTTCTTCTGTCGGTGCTTGCTCAACATA
Source organism: Sweltsa coloradensis (assembly GCA_024449915.1). Taxonomy (NCBI): domain Eukaryota; kingdom Metazoa; phylum Arthropoda; class Insecta; order Plecoptera; family Chloroperlidae; genus Sweltsa; species Sweltsa coloradensis. Next base: position 19,729 of record JAMZAV010001585.1, on the reverse strand, counting down.
AAGATATTCTAAAGGTTAATAACATCTTCCTGGAAAGTTGGAACTCTTAACTCAATTCAACTGTATGTCGATTTTAAAACATACGGCCGTTGCAAAAAGTACACAGGGTATAATTTGTTTGCAAACCCAAGTGTAATGTTGCAAGGGTGAGTCTAATCTGCGTGAATCTTTTCAAACAACCATTGGAAACGTTACGGTCTATTAATAATGAGCTATGCCTGTTTTGATTAACTCATGTTTGAAATGACGTCTCATAGTTAGGCTATGGCACTAATCAAGACGATGGATACTGAGGAGCGAAAAGTATAAGCTTGTGCGTAAGGATGTCTGCTGTTTTACATGGCGTGACACTCAACAGTACTGACCAGGTAATCAGAGTCCTGAGGTAATTGTAAAGAGAATGACCAAAGATTGTTTATGAGCACTCAGTCCCAGCCTAAGCGTTTACAAGTAAATGCTTGGAAAACAACTCAGTCCAGATTGACGGTGGCGGGATTCGAGACTGTGACCTTTTGAATCAGAGGCACGTGCGTTTCACATGAATCTTGTTGGTATTGGGGGGGGGGGGGGATAAAAGCCTGCCCAGGGTGCAATTTATGACCCACGTCTTCAGGTGTCTAGCTAGGTGTGTTGCGGATAGGACAAATTGTGAAGGGATGTCCGAGGGCTGTTTAAGAGGTCTCAATTTCTTGCAAATTCGCAAAACCTAGGGAAAAACCTTCAGTTAGAATTGCCGGTCTACGGGATTTGAACCCGTGACCTCCCGAATCGCTCGACGCTAGAGCCAACACTGTCGGTGATATGTGAATAGCGATGTATTTAACCCAAGGTAAAGGTGAATGCACACGATTAAAAGGAGAATTCGTTATTGAATGTTGATTATGTATATCACCTGTTGATCGGTTAAACTAGTTTGTGTATAGGCACCTTACACAAGGTAACGTGTGTTACCCACGTATTCTACACCAATAATACTGGCAATTATAATCGTAAGCTAAGCTGTAAAACACTCCTCTAGCAAATCTGACAAGTGTGCGAGACATCTGATTCACTTGATGAGGTGTAATAAAAGTGCCATAAAGTGGTGTTTACATTGTGAATCATGCGCATTGTAATGAGTGTGTTGAACCGACGTCTGAGTGTTGTGTACTTTTAAATGTTATTCAAAATGTAGAGCGACTTTCCGTTCAAAACAATGTCAGCTGCAAAACAAGCCTCAGATACGATAAAGATTATGTATATATGTGGTGAAGGAGACAAGGATCACATACATGAGATGGGAAATATTGTAAATGATTGTTTCAATCATAGAGATACCGGTACTAACAGTATGGTATCTCTATGGTTTCAATTGCTCGTTGATTAATCGAAAAGTGATATTCTGTTTTTATTAAAATTACAACCCCCCTACTTAAGTATATAAAGGTTTGTAGGTAGTGATAATGTGTCTATGTCTTTCTGGTAGAGTGGAGGTCAATTTTACTTTTCATAGTAGCGTTGATGGATGAGCGTATTTGACCTATAACCATGCATTCCTACATTCGAAAAACATATAGTACAAATGTGTGATAATCATGAAATTTGACACAAACTAAATGAATATCGTAAAAGTACTATCTTCATGAATTTTTTTTTCATTAATTTGTCCCCAGTGCAAGTATAAGTTAGGCGATTTAAACATTTCATACAGATAGCAGTAGCCGTTTGCCCGGTAATAGTCAAGTAAATAATCGTAAAATACACGAACAATTAGGGGTTCCGTGATAAAAGCGTAAATTATACTTTATAAAATGTAACTAAATAGCATATGACTGTAATAATTATATACTTCATATGAATTTAAATAAACGTCTATTATTTAATAAACGTTTATAAAAACAACTTTCATGGGAAAACAGTAAACTGACAGCTACAGCCATCTTTACTAAGATTAAAATACATTTCCATAAGCCAACGTAGTAACTACTTCCATAATAGGAAATAATTGTTTTAATTTGTCAACTTCAAAAGGTAATTTTTACTTTTTAAACTTAGTCTCTTGACTATTGTCTTCGTTTGTTTTGATATTATGTTCTGAGATAATTTTGATGTGCTGTATGTAATGTAACCTAATGACGTTAATGGTAAATAATTTACTAAACGTTGTTTTCAATAAAATTAAAATTAAAACAAAGTATAATAGAATGTTACTATGAACTATTCCAAATAAAACAAGAAATGCCTAGCAAATTGGTAACAATCTTATTTTGTTGGGATATTCAGACTTCTGAGGGGCTCAGGGTGAGTTGGTAGGATATTTATTTTATATACAAAAATAAATGGAGTTGGTGCCGCCGGCATATTATACTACCTATATTTACCCTAACCACTTGCCCCCTTATTATTTTAATGCATTGTTTCTAATCTTTGAGTCAATGTGCAAAATATACAGATAAATATGAATGTAACCATTAGCAATATTAACTGTCAAATTAAGTGCCTACTATGATTTTAAGTACATAAAAGTTTATCTCCTAGCCTTGATTTTCATAATCTATAGATACAAATTTCGCCAACTTTAGATAAAATTTACAAAAGCAATACGTCTTTTACTCGTAACTATCCTCACACAGATAAAAAAAATTATAAACATTATAAATACTTTAATGAAACACAATACAATAATTTGAAACACGCAGCAGATAAGTAGCAAAATGATTACATATTGTGAAACAGAAGCACGCCAGAGAATGAATTATGACTTTGTCCATGCACGATTGAATAATTAACTTGATAAACGGACACCATAGCGCATCAAGGCCGGGCTATAAAACTTGGCTTATCGTAAGTAAGGTTGCAAAGGTTGTTGATCAAGATAAAACGTGGCTTAATTCAAGTCTGAAATGACTCAAGTATATAGTTGACGTCACAAGTCTGGAATTACACAAGTATATTGTTTGACGTCACAAGTCTGGAATTACACAAGTATATTGTTTGACGTCACAAGTCTGGAATTACACAAGTATATAGTTTGACGTCACAACACCTATAATTTCATCGATCATTTCGATCCCAATGGAATGCAAATCAAAACTGTGGGATGGATCGAGCGAGAGGAAAACCAACAACCTATAACCAATAATTGCATTGACTGCAACTGAGTCATTAGTCATGTGTTTTATCCGTCTGCCAATAGTATCTTAACATATAGGAAGATTTGCTTGTGTTTGTTCATCAAGCATCAAATGTATACTAATAACAAACAAGTTAGCAGTTAGTATTTGATCATTTGACTATAGCAAATCTATTCTCAGACCAAACTACGGTGTCTTACACATTTATGATGGAAGATTGATATGATGATGGAAATTATTGATATATTACAGGAAAAGCCTGCAAACTTAAATGTCATGTGTCGATTGTTCGTACTGTCAGTCGACGCATTCTAAAAATGGATTTGTCTTTCTTTTCCTCAAGAGCCAGTGTGACGTCGACAAGAGCGGAAATACAAGGCTCGATTATAAATGGCATTTTTTTTTATGTATGTTTATTTATGACATTTATTAATTTATGATTGGATGAGCGAAGCGAAGACTTCAATTTCACTGACCCCCCAAAAAATTTAGCTCGGTTGTTTTTTTGTTTGTTTTTTTGTTTTTTTTTGTTTTTTTGTCTGTTTGTTCGCACGATTCCGGGCAAACGGCATATGCGATCTTGATGAAAATTGAAGGGGACCTTCGAAATCTCTGAACTTAGACGTGCCACGTTTTTGGGTACAATCGAAGAAATATTTCTCATGAATATCGCACTTTTACGATTTTTTTCGATTTTTAGTGCGATATTTTCGAGACATTTGGGCCGATTCTGACCAAACGGGTAGGGCTACAACGTTCATATTTCACATGGACATTAAAGTAATGGTGATGTATTGCTTTCTGAAAGAAAAAGTTTAAAAAGTTAGCCAGAATCCATAGAAATAAAGCTTTTAATATAAGTTTTTTGACTTTTTGTGCGATATTTTCGTGCCATTTGGGTCAATTCTGACCAAACGGGTGAGGCTACAACGTTCATATTTCACATGGACATTAAGGTAATGGTGATGTATTGCTTTCTGAAAGAAAAAGTTGGAAACGTTAGTCAGAATCTATAGAAATAAAGCTTTTAATGTAAGTTTTTTAACTTTTAGTGCGATATTTTCGTGCCATTTGGGCCAATTCTGACCAAACGGGTGGGCCTTTAACGTTCATATTATACATGGACATTAAGGTTATAGTAATGTAGTACCTTTTAAAAGAAAAAGTTGAAAAAGTTAGCCAGAATCCATAGAAATAAAGCTTTTAATATAAGTTTTTACGGTAAATAATACCAATTGACAGGTAACAAAAGAAATTTGACAACAATCACTTACAATGCGTAGGTAGCAAAACAAAGCACTTGCAAAAGTAAAGATATCCCACGCAAACTAAAAAAATTAAAAAGCTCATCCATCAACGCGGCGGGACTTTAGCGTTTTCCTAGTGTATTTATTAATGGCCATGGTAAAATCGCGAAATATAAATTAAATGTGTCAATATTTACACCTCTTAACCTAAAATCTTATTTTCTGGCACATGTGAATTTCATCGATTATATCGCTGTGATTCAACCGTTCAAGATATTATTATATTATTCTTGTGAACGTAACAGTTAAATTGCCTCCTGACTAATATCGCGTTTCTCCCACGCTTACATCATATTACTCGTATCATTAAGCAAACATTACAGTATTGTTATGCACCAACGATGTTGGTATTGCCAAGCTACACTTCTCTTATTGCATGTCTCGTAAGTTTAGGTGGGTGTCAGAAAGATTCGAGTAGCATGGGACATATGGGCACGTCGCAATTAGCAATTCGTTAGGCCCGAACGCACCTGGTGTACATGAAACTTGACATAGTATTGCCATGCCAAGCAAGAATATATCACAGACCTACACAGTAGATCATCAATATCAATCGTTATTCGGTCAGATATAGTCCACGGATCGTAAAAGTCGATTTAGATTTCACCGTTTTCCAAATAAAAGTTAATGAGTATGTGAAAATAGATTTTTATACTTCATTTCCGTTTCCGTAGTAGAAACTGTGCAAATCAATTCTTACTGTGCCAGCAGTGCAACTAATTTTAGAACAATTTTATATTGCTTGAAGAGAGAATAACAAAATAATACCGTGCTTATAGAAATTTTTAAACAATCTATACCAACAAATTAATAATAATGACGATTAAGGGTCATTTTTTAAACAATCGAATCCAATAATAATTATTAATAAATGACAGTTAATGATACTTAATTAATGAAGTTAAAAAAATGGTTAGGAAGGTAAATGAAAACTACAATTTTTTGACTAATTACACAATATTGGTTAATGTTCAGATCGGAGTCGTTTGACCGTCGTTCTGCGCCCCAAGAGCTGCGCAGCCAGCTACCCTGGTCCTACTTCCAGTCACGTGACGACGTGCCCGTGCGTCTGCAGAACACCCACGAGGAGACCGAGGACCTACCCCCCATCCCCGTGCCCGACTACACGCTGCACTTCCCCAAGCGGCAGCGTCCTGACAACATCCTGCAGGACAGGGAGAGTCCTGTGCACGGCGCGCAGCAACGCGTGACGCAGCCGGACCGCAGCGCATACGGTACGTACCTTTTGTAGACGCCCCATACCATCAAGACAATATCGCTGAATGCACATTGACAAGATGAATATGAACGAGCTAGGAAGTTGTTTTAGCTTCATAAAACAGTGAATTAATTACGGTTTCATTTTCTATGATTATCTGTTCAATCAATTTCCAATACTGGGATGCCATTGCTAAAGTGACATTTAAAAACATTCAAAAGCAAATATGGAGTCTTTTTCTAGTAAATTTTCTGTTATAAATCATATAGTTTAATTTTACATTTCTATAAAACTAAAATTAGTCATTTGCCTTTGAAGTATTTACTCAATCGTGAAGAAATCTTTGACTTTATCTAGTTCGACGACGTCTAAGTGAACGAATCGTTGAACTATTATTTGACTATAATCATCATGTTTTCCACCCAAACTTTGTACTTCATTCGTCAATCACAATCCTCGGATAAAAACATTACGTGTGAATACAGGCACGAGTGTATTAACTAACAAATTGTTTTCTCATTTTCAGGTGCAAATGGAAGATACGGTGAAAGGTATTGAGTGAGTTGTCTGTCTTCAAATTCAAATATTGTTTAAATAATTATGAAATGTACTTTACTTTCAATTCAATAAAAATTCAAAATGTAATTTGTTAAATATAAATATTCAATAAAATGACGGATGATAATAATATAACGTCTAAATTTCCACCTGATTCCATAACATAATCCTAGATTTAGGGTACAGCGGTGGCCATTGTGAAAATATTTAACGATGGGCTCAGCTAAACCCTATGGCCAATAATTAATTATAGTATTATAATAATTATGGTATTATTTGAATGCTGTCATTCACAAAAGTTTTACTTTCAAGTTATTAACTAATTGACTGAACAATGTATTATAGTAAGAGTTCTGTCAGGTCACAGCCAAAGCACATATCGAATCCAGTGTTGACTTTTATGTAGGTTTACATCTAAGGTTTACGTTGTGTATCAGCTAGGGCCTATTACCTATAGCTAGAGGCATGAAAATTTAGCGTTTTAGGTTATTGATGCTAAATCAGTGAGTATAAATTCTTAAAAACGCTACAAAATGTTAAATTTACTGAAAATAAGGTTTACCTATACAAATTGAGAATTGGTTAAGCATTGTATTTTAACGTTTAAAGTGACTACATTGAATTGAAATGTTCCTATCATAAAGCATAATTTGAATTCATTCCCCATTAAAAATACAAGAAACTCCCCACATTTGGGTTTTGGTGAAAAGAAGAAAATTAATGCTACAACATGCTAAATTTGGAAAAATTAATGCTAAATATTCAGAATATAAATGCTTTTTTTTTCATAGCTCTACCTATAGCTAGATACGTTTTAAAATAAAAACTTTTTTATCCAGATAAGTATCTGCGTTTTTCAGATACAAGGTACTGTTCTATAAAATTCCGTAAAATTCCTAAAAATTAGGTATTGTTTGCCCGAAATTTGTCTATTTGTAAATAGTAACTAGCCTAGTTTAGCAATCCTTAATTAATTTGATAAATACTTATTTGATATTCACTTACGTTAAATTTAAGTTATTGCTTATAATATACACAAAATATAATATATTTAAAAGAAAGTATCTTTGTACCAAACAGGTGTACTGTGTAAAGTATCTTGTATATTTACCTAGGTTAATTTAAAGAAAAAGAATCTTGTATCTGGATCTAGGTAGATTTAAACAAGAGTAACTGTATCTACATATAAGTAGGGATTGAAAATATGTTAGTCACCACCGTCGGTTAGGTTACTTACAGACACAAATTAAATGAGATTGTCGTTGTTTGACTGCGAAAATGCAAGGGGGGCTTGTCCATAGCATTTCGTCACTTCCATTAATTACCGGTTTCTTGTGACTAGTAATTAAACGAAGCACGTCAAATAGTGACGCATAGGACAATTTATAAATCCCAAGATAAGAATTAAACAAATGTTTTCTACGTACTCAATCTCTAGCAGAAAATTCCTCTGTAATAACAAAACGAAATGCGTTACTCCATTTCGCTTATCAGTAAAAAAGATATAGATAAAGCGTCTCGCAATAAATTTGTCGTCATTAATTTGACGAGATAAGATTGATAACATTGTTATCCTTCGGAAAATTGTTGGAGAGTAATTTAGTGCGCTAGTTTGTTCCGACGCAGGTGGAAGATGATTGGCCATGTGATGAAGGTTGTGGGCACCCTCGCGGCCGTACTTGGACTGGTGAGTAGAAGTAGAAGTATTCATTTTAGAACAGCAAATAAATTCACCACCTAAAAACTATTGAATCATCCAGGGTTTCTTTTATGTAACGTTTAAAAAATTTAACACAATCTCATTTGCCGTATGCTCGTCATGTTATATTATTTTCAAATTTGGTCCACAGAGACAATTATTTATATAAATGTTAGTTGATATGTAGTATTTAATTTCAAACGATTTTATTTTCTAACCCAAGAACTTAATTTCATAGTCTGGTATACAATAATAATTGTTAAAACCTAAGTTATAAAAGAAAAATCGTCTCGTCGCTATGAAACGCGCGCTGATTGGCTAGCGGCCATTGTGACGTAACCTGATGGGATGCCCGCTGTAGGATACACATCAGTTGTAAGCGGTTAGCCTCTGCAGGTGTCTAGCTAACTAGGATAGTAGGTATGAGGAGGAACGGGGATCGATCCTGCGAACTCCTAAATCAGAGTCTTATGCAGTTTATACCCTCGACCAGAAGTAAATCAAGGGCTGGGCATACAACTAGACCCCTAGATTTACTAATGGTCGTTGCTGTACCTCGACTCCGCCTCAGCGGCAGCCTACTATACCCAATGATATTTAACATCTATAGTAGGCTAGATCCCCAGTCTCCAATACTTCCGCACAGACGCGAGCGTAGCAAATTGAAGCGTCAATCTGCCATATTCAACATGGCGATTTGGTGTTTTAATTTATGCTTTTTTAATGCAATAAATTATTTTACTGGATTGTTTGATATGGTTTTAGCTTGTGCAGCATGGGAATGCACAAACAGAAACAATAAGAAGTTATTGCATAAGGGAATTTAGTAATCATTTTGTATTAATGGTTATTATGCTCAACTGCCAACCTGACAGCCATCTTGAAAAATATTTTGGCAACAAATCGCTCCCGTCTACTTTAACATGCAAACTGACATATTCAAGATGGCTTCAAATTGTCATGGAAGTGGATTAATGACTGGGGATCTAGTCTACTATAGATGTTAAACATAATTTACTATTATACCACTATGACGTCACAGAATCCATCATGGCGGGGGCAGATTTTTCACGTCTTAAACAACAAAATATTATTTTGAGGGGGTGAAATTATTTTTTTCATTTGAAATACATCATTATCATTCAAGCGTAAAGTTTTTTTAATGCATTAGATGTAACATGTTGTTACCTATTATGACCTATACTAATGTTCGTAATAATCAGAACACAACAGTGTTTTTACTGGTCATCATGTGGGTTGATTCCAGGTTTGAATTTTGGTTAAGACTTGCTTTACTTAACTCGTAAGACAACAGTAAATAAATATTGTAAACGATGCTTCAATGTAGTTGTATAAGCAACGACGAACATATTATTATCATTAGGATATAACACATATTCTAAAGGTTGATTATATATAAAACGCACAATCGCGTGTAGAGAAATACAGGCTAATGGATGTAATTAATTATATCATGGATGGCATCATCCATGTTAATCGTATATCGCTGTATATCGTTGGTATCTTATCATATAATTCATTGTATTGCAAGAGTGTACACGAATAGATAATTACTAAAAGTGGTGTAATTACTTATTCAACCGAACAAGACCTGCGATTGACATGCGATTTTTTTTATCATTGTCGATACAAAATGTCTTGGTGACCTTGGGACTTGGAGTCAGGGAGCGGAGCCCCAAAACTTTACATACACATAGGGTACCCGGCATCTCCACCAACAATGAGATTTAAATGCACGAACCGAACCAATTTTTATTTTAGATGCCTATAATTATTTAATTTTTGTAATCGTCTGCAACAATCTGTAGTTTGAGTATAGTTTCTTTGTCAATTTTGGATACTCGCCTACGACTAACCGTGCTACTTCAAATCAATATGTGTGTAGTAAAAAAATTATATGAAATGGGAACAAAATAAATTCTGTCCATCGGAACACATTAGTGGAGTGAGCTGATATAAGATTGAAGTGATCATTATAGTTCTCCGAATAATTATTTGATTATATTATAAACATTATCGATTCAATTAGACAATTACATTTTTAAAATTTGAAATCTAGGCTATATCTTGGCCTGGCATATTTACATTATGTTCTTATCGTCAAACTCTAAACCACTTTACTGTAGAGTGTAGATTATGTCAAATAGTTGTGATAAATATCAATGCTATGTTAAAATAAACATAAATTGAACAGAGATTGTGGGTTTAAATCAACCAATACACAAAGAAATAGATCCTTGGCCTATGGTCGAAATTCTTCAGGCCTCTGGCTGAAACGAAAGTTCTGGGTTCGAGCCCAAACCCATGTAGGAATGAATACAAATGCAACGTTGATTTTTTTTTTTTAAATAACTCAGTGGAAGATATTCAGGAACACAAATTCAAGATATTACACCGATTTCCCAGAAGTAAAACTTGCTTCATCTTATAGTCGTACTCAATTATCTACTGTAACATCTATGTAACATCTATGTAACATATCTTTGAGATCTATGTAACATCTATGTAACCCCGGTCGGGATGAATTTGCTTAATTTCTGAATTGTATTAAATTATTATTTACTGTAATGTTGATACATTGTTTATAATTTCCAATCACAGGTGCAGGGTATAATTTGGAGCATATTCACCATTCTTGGTATCCTAGTTTACAATTGTACGATTGAGCCACCCAGCGACCAAACATTCATTAATGACTTCGTCAACATTTACTTCGTTGGTGAGTACTGTGAAATACATCATTAATGGAAATCTAAGGCGTGAAATTGATCAAGATTGACTTTAAAACCGTCTCGGTTGTGTTTGTGTTCAGGTATTTCCGGCTGCGGTAAGAGTGCAACAGGCGAATCTGTGATCCCCGGAGTAACCTCTCCAGACGATGTGCTGATATGGATGTGTGTCTACCTCGCGTTCAGCGTGCTGTGGGTGATCACCTCCATCACCTGGCTCGTTGGTGAGTGAGCGGTTTAGAGTGGAACGATTAGTTGATTGCGAGTGTTTCAGGGCTCTTCACCACCACCACTACCAACAACATCAACACCATCACCACAACCACAACCACCACCACCCAACACCACCAACATCACCACAAATCTACACTCCAATATTAGATCTATTCATACTTATACTTTACATTACTAATTGAAAAAAGCAAAAGTACTATATGGAAATCAATCCACATGTTTTTGAAGAGGAGGGAATGTTTCCCTATGAATGAAATTGAGACGTAAGTATAATACACACATTATAAGATAGCAATTATTCAACATCACACATTGAAGGGGTATTTTTTGTATTAAACATCAAATATAGTGTAAACATTGGTCAAAGGTGTCAAACTTTAACAAATAGTAATTACTATAGTTTACTTTAAAAATTCAATGTATAAATAAATAAGAATTATTTACATGGGCTAATCTATCCTCTATTTACAATAAATCACAGTTTCCATATAATAACAGTACTTCTTCTCTTGTAATCAAACCAATACATAAACCACATAAGAGATGAGTTTTTTTAATGATTTGTTTCCAATTTTTACAAAATATTGTTACTTATGAGGTGGCGGGGGAGGTTGTGGACACTATAGTATATTTGTTTCAGATCTACACCGGGAGGGTCGCCCCCCAGTGAGCATGTACTTGTGGTGCGCGTCAACCGGTCTCACCCTGATCCTAGACCTAGCCGCCACTATCTGGTTCGGCACAGACCTGGCGAGCGTCAGGAGTTTGAGCACCAGCATCGTCAACCTACCATCTGCACTTGCCACGGCGCTCATGATGACCTTGGCCGCTAGGGGATTCACCTTGTATCTAGTCAACGCGGGACTGCTCGCGTTAGTCGTCATGATCGCAGCTAAAAACCTCAACAAGAAGGTTAGTTGGTAGAAGAAAAAACACTATGCTTGAGTTCTCACTGCCCGACATTGACGTCGCGGCCAAGCGCAGCTTTAATCTTATTGGTTCATTTGACTGCGTTCGACGTCCTGCGCTCTTCGATAGGCCCAACAATGTCGGTAACTCAGAATTGTTTAAACATTATTGTTTATCGTTCGAAATATAACATTACAAAAATTGTTGTTTTTGCTTAGAAAATATGTTTAATAAGTTGATTGTTCAACGCTTCAAAAAAGGCGTCACTTATCACCACCCTTTTGGCAGTTAGTAAATAGCGGTTTGCTCGGCCAAGAAGCATCCTATGTATATACAATTGTGCAAACTTGTCAATAAAGCATACATGGACGTTCTTACAGTCATAGATTTTCAAAATTTTGTCTCGATCAGCCAGAAAAAATTCCCGAATATAGTGAATTTTGGACTTTTTAACAAAATTGAAATCCGTGAAATCTAATTTATTCTTTATAAATTATTTCAAAACAAATTTTAGGAATGTGTTACTATAGAAACCTTTATTTCCACTTTCTTGAGATATGTTCAAAATTTATACTACTGTGATGTTATTCAGCCGAGCAAACAGAAATTGCCTAAAAAAGGGGTGGTGAACGCTCTTAAGGTCCATCTAGGCCCGTATTCATAGTCGTTACTTAGCACATGTGGTTCTTTTGTTGCTCTACCTTTGTTTTTAGGCATGCTATTTCCGATATAGAATAAAACGCATTTTTGTGTGTTATAAAACAAGAAATTAAGTATTTAACATGAAGGGGCGCCTTCTACTATAGCGGACTTCTGGGAAACCTCTACTAGAGATTAGTCCCTTATTCGTATTTCGTAGTCGTCTGCTATGCCTAGGACTTCGTTTTTTAATGGGAATTACTAAAAATCAATGACAAACAAAACTTTTAAACTAGAGGCCGTCGATGAATGCAAGGCTTAGAGGTCGTGACAGGTTTGTTGGCTTCTGGTTTTCTGAAGAGGTCGATGTTGTATTCTACCTGTTCTGTTATTTTATGTGATTACCCTTACTTTACTCTGATGTTGATGGCTGGCAATGAAAATACAATAAGTCATTGATTCTTCCTAAACATTAAATTAAATCTTATGTAATTATTATATATTTTCCATTAAACGCTTAAATTTTTAGTATTTCGCATAGTCATCAACTTCCTGGTTGGATCCCGTTTACGGATTTGTTGTAAGTGTTAGCGAAACGACAACGCTGAGGTACTGTGACTAAAATTTGAATATGAATTTACAGGTAGACTTAACATTAGAATGGGTGGGGAAACATGGAATTTAAGGTTAATCTAGTTTCTGGAGATTACAGATAATTTTACGTGTTATAGCTAGAGGTACGTGAAAATAGCGTTTTGTGAATAGATGCTACAAAGCGCTATATTTTCACTTAAAACTTAGGTTTTCCAGTCCTATTTTATTTTATTTTCCACAGTAGGGATAGTTTGTTTGTACACATTTTTATGCATTGATATTAATTCAACCTTGAATGACATAATTTCAAAATAATAATATAAAAAATCTTCATACACAAGTTTTTGAAGGTGGCCAAAAAATAGATGCTACAAAACGCTATAAAGTGACACTTGAAAATGCTATTTTTACGTACCTCTAGTTATAGCCCTTTATTGTCATATAAATATTTGAGCGATATTTCTTATATTTTTCGGGCACAAACAATTATACCTAGAGATTTAAAAAATTAAATACTTCAAATGAACGAAAAACGTTAATCTACTACATCACTTCCATCTTCGATATCATATTCTTGCAAGGTATTTGTGTCAGCTGCCGATGTCAGCATTCACAACATTCAACATTAAGGCCCTATACATAATAACTAGCAAAAACACATTGATTTGACAATATACAATCCATAAAAGTTGTGCAATAGCTATCAACCGTCATTCGTCAATATCATTAGCTCTCTAGCACAACTATACCAATCTATTAATTGTCCAAGTTGTTTACGACCTTGACAAAAAGATGCAAGCTTATCACTAATCGTGTAACTGATTAGTTGATTAAAAATGTAAAGCTGGATTAAGTTAGTAATCTTTTCTATTCCCTACTCTTGGTTATATTTAACAATTCAAACTAACAATATTATTGGAGCTCTTTATAGGGCATATAATTAAAACATAAAAATCCATGCACGATTGTAAAACGTTAATTTTGTTATGTGTTAGTTTTTAATAAAGAGTTTCTTGTAAGAAAATTAATTCATCAATACCTCATATTTTAGAGTTATAGAATATAGACGAACAATCTGTGCCAATTAATTATTATTTATGCCTTTACGTCTCATTTTAACCACGCGCTTACGCTAATCGAGACGTAGCGTAGCGGCATCGGCGGGGCCGAGCGGGCAAATGAGCGATAAGTATTTTAAATTATGGGCCACTAATTAGCTAGAACTAGCCCGCCGGTGACGTCACTATCTGCACACTTCCGTTGGACTTCCGATTTATAACACGAATAGGGAAATGTCCGTGCCAGGCAGATCCAGCGGCGACTCGAGATAGCGGACACCTCGGCACAGAATCCTCGCACCCGCGTTGCGTGTCAAGGGGGACGGCCAGAGCTCGCCTCTAGTTTAGGGGAGTAAAGTAGGCCTACACTACATCCCTACTCACTATAGTCTAACCATGGGAAGGTTGCTCGTTGGACTTGTTGACTTGATATTTGTACTCCGTTTACAGCCAGATATGCTCTGGACCCCGGGTCTTTAGAAGGAGCTGAAGTTTGTCTGAAGACGAATATAAACAGTGTTGTTTCTGATCCACAGCCTGTCGTAAGAGCGACCACGACAAGAAACTCCTTCGTGAACCCCTCGATGAACACGATGTACCCGGACAGGGACACTTCGACCATCCCCAAGGACGGCTGGGAGCCCAGGACGGCGCCGCCGCCGCGCTACCCCACCTACATCAACCCCCCTATGTCGCCGACCTACGACGACATGCCGCCCCGGGCCCAGCCCCCCCTGTTCCTGCGCGACCCCCCCAAGAGTCGCTCCCCCCCGCCCACCGAGCCCAAGTTCACTATCCCCGACCCGGACTACAGCCCTGTCATGAGCAGGGCCTACCCCCAGCCCATGCTGCCCCTGAGACCGGCGCTCAAGAAGACGCCGTCGCACGTGGGGCGCACCGTCTTCTAACCTCCCCCCTTCCCCCACGCACCAGAGCGGTGTTTCATAATTTCAAACAAACTTCTCATAGTCATTCTCATTACACATTGATTTAGTGGTAAGTGAAAAAATAATTGACGTCAGTCTCGATGTATCATTGTTATTATTACATGACCAGCTGTAGCGTTACAGGTCATCATGACCTGTAACGCTACAGCAAAATCACATAACTTTTTACCGGGTTTACTTTCATGATTTCTATTATGTCTACAGAGTATGGACATTTAAAAGATTTCATGTTCTTAGACACTGAGATTTTTTAAATTTAAGAAATCAATTTAACTTAAGTTATATTATATAACTTATTTTTGACAATATTTAATACAATTCAGAAGTTCAGTCAATTGCCACTATCTTCTGCTGATCCGGCATGATGTATGTGGCCTTGATCGATTATTTATTGGTTTAGTCATGATGGCAAAGACATCATGGCTGCAGCCTGCAGTTATCGTTTAATTTTTTTATCATCTACTTATTCGTCGTCTCGGTGAGAATTACGTTTGCCTAAAATATGATTAGAAATTGTGATACTTTATAACCTACGGCTAACCCCGATGCCTAGTCTCCGTCGTAATGTCGTAATGTCACAGTCACAGCCATAATTAAGCACAAATAAACATAATGACTAATGACTGAATTGAACGACGTCTAGAGATTACAGTCAACTTCAAATAACGACATCATCCTGGCATCTAGACGTGTAGAATGTGTAAGATAACATAATTTTGTTTGTTTGTCTCACTTTCATATTCATTAGTGACCCATCAACAGTCAACACCCATCATTCATCACGATCATAACAATTGTCATTAGTTAATAATATATATCTCTTGTAATGTTCTTCATTAAAACATATAATTACTTAATTTTGTGTCGTACTATTATCTTTTTCATATTATACAGACATTTCCTGTAAATGTATGGTTTTGTAAATAATATTTATTAAAGTTTTGAGTTGTAAGATTGTGATAATAGTAATTTCTACGTCGTGTTGCCTGTAAACGTGAGGAACTCCTCCTATAAAACTATTCGTCTTTGTAAGAAACCAATAGTTTTGTGTCATGTTAGTGCAATTTATGAGTGCGAGCTCTTCTCTTCATTATACTCGCCATAATGACTGGATTACGCAACGCCAAGCTATTTGTGTCAACGGAAGACTGCGCCTCACTTTTAATAACTTAGTTTCTCGGAAGAATAATAGTAATCAAGAAATGAGAAATGAGAAATGTACAATTCTAAGAAAGATCTAATATAGCACCGAATAGATTACAGTAATTATGTTTACATATTGCATACATATCGTATACGACATGCACACGTATACAAAATTGCAATTTTCGTATAGTTGTTATTGCAGTGTAAATAAATAAAAACGTTAAAAATGAGTTTGTAAAAAAAGATAAAAAAAAACATGCCATCAAATAAAATTGTGGGAAGTTTAAATTTATCTAAAAAACAAACAACAGTAATCTATAAAAACTTATCCATTATTGATACCCGCAGCCCTGAGCAATCAAATCAACCTAACCCGGAAGACATAATAAAACAATTTTTGCAGAAAAAAAAACAATATAATACTTCCATGTGTATGGAAAAAATCGTCAAAAAAATTGGGGATTTTATTTGCAAATTTCGAGTAAAGTAAGCACAGAACAATGATTGAAGCACAGATTATTGTTAAAGCATTTGCTTCTTTGAACTCTTACAAAATTAACACAAATAAAATAGGCACATTTAAAGGTTGAACTGTTCTTTTGTTTTAAAAAAATAACAAAATGTATCTTGTATTTGTAAAAATAAGAATGAAAACACCAAGTAAAATAAAAAATGACGCATTACGATAAAAGAAACTTGTGCAACAGCCTTTACATCTCGCTCGCCGGCTAACTTGCCGTGTCCACATGATATATTGGTAACGAGAGTGAAACCCACACTTTTCGTGGCAGACGAATTAACACGTGCATTGTTAATTAAACAATTTCTACTCGATGTGTGTACGGTACCTCTTAAAACGGAGGCACCCCTCAATTAAAAGCGTCTCCTTCAGAACAGAACATAGGTATATAAACCATTCCTGATGGCGCATTACAACAGAAGTGTGGACCTATACCGGACAGTTCAAGAGCATCTTTCGTCATGGTACGGCGGAAATTACAGGTAATAAAGTGTTCACATTATTCTAATTTGTTTGACTAAGGAAACTATTGAAAAAAAAGTTCAGTCATAATGACGGATGACCAATTGCCTCGACACGACTAAGGTTTTCGGAAAACCTTCTAATATCTTATGTGTGATAAGTAATAGATACGGTATCGTCTTTATCGCCTTTAAGTAAATGGTTATAACAATACAATTTTATGGTATCCTTCTATGTTATTGTAATGTGTTTTAGTTAATTTAAATGCGGAAGTTTTTAATAACTAATTGCTGTTAATTATCATGCCGTAAAAACACGATGCAAACTGTAAAAGATTTTGGCAAAGGAAGACTTACAATTTCAACCGACCTGGTAACGTAGGAATGTGCTGTACATTACTTAACTGCCAGTGGGTCATTAACGGTTGTTATTAGTACTGATTAATGCTTGAGTAGAAAAGTTACACGTCGCATGTAGGGTACTTGAATTGATTACTAAGTGAACTTGTTTTAAATTTAGGTATATAATTATGAAAGTGAATAATCGGAAGAGTGTCACGAGAGAAACGATTAAAGTAAAGACTTAGTTTGACTTTTTGGATACAAAAATGTCAGATATTAATTTGTTTTTATCTTTCTTTATGTTTGTTCTCTCTCTGCCGGTCAAACGGCTACTCCGATCTTGATTTGTACAGACTTTCTAGTCTTTGGTTAACCGTTCTTAGAATTTCTAATACAGTTGCTATACGTGAGAACAACAAGAATGTTTATAACACGTGCACTGTTACTTTATACAACTAAACCTAATGTTCGTTATTGTTATTGCTCCAACCAGGCTGCTGAATCTTAATACAGTGCACCTGCTTCGAAATCATAAACAACAAAATTAATCACGACTTTTCTTTGGTAACGATATAGTTGCCAATGCATGTGTGAACCAACAACAATAATGATGTATATTAACAATTGCAGGTGTTAATCCTCCTCGTGGTGGTGATGTGTTCGTCCCCCGGCTTGTCGGCGGCGGTGGCGTCGCGACGCCTTCGGAGAGACGTCAGTGAGGGGTACAGATACGACCGGCCTTCCATCCCCTTCCCGCCCCCGCCCCCACACGAAGAGGCAGAAACCAAGACTGAAGAACACCACGAGACAGAAGCCCCGGCCACTGAAGAGCATTGCAACGACGTGGCTAGTCCGGCGAGGCCCTACTTTCCACCTCCACCGCCGACCACATTAGTTCCTCCCCATCCTCCGACTTATCTACCACCACCACCACCACCTGCGCCCCCCAAGTATATCCCTCCGTCCGACTATCTACCACCACCCCACCACCACCTCCACCACCATCTGAACCCCCAACGTATCTCCCACCGTCGGACTATCTACCACCAGACTCGTCGCGACGCATCAAGAAGGACGTCAGTGAGGGTTACAACTACGACAAGCCAGATCTGCCCTTTCCCGCGCCAATAGTCGAGGGGACCGTGGATGAAAGTGAGAAACCTAACTCTGAACATGAGGAAACTCCAGACTCTCCCGGTGAGAGTCACGACGAGAAAGAAGACCACCTGCCCTCACCTCCCGCGGCATATCTACCTCCACCGTCTTAAACTTCATCCACTTCTACACAAGAGTACTAGTTATACCAAGATTCAATGTTGAGTCAGTTCAAAACCGTAGATACATTCAATGTGATATATTGTGTAAGCAATTTAATAATTAAATGCTATTTTACACGGTTAAAAATATTTGCATATGTCAAATTCAAATGGCCAACGCCAAACGGATTTTGACCCTGCACGCCGACAGTATTGTCGGTATGTGAGAATAGTCGACAGCAACATCCAGGGGGGGTCTATTTACTAAAAGTGACAGCGACAGTGACAATAGTCGACCGAAACGACAAATTT
The DNA here is from genome assembly GCA_024449915.1 of Sweltsa coloradensis. Taxonomy (NCBI): domain Eukaryota; kingdom Metazoa; phylum Arthropoda; class Insecta; order Plecoptera; family Chloroperlidae; genus Sweltsa; species Sweltsa coloradensis. The sequence goes on along the minus strand of JAMZAV010001585.1, from coordinate 665 downwards.
TGTGAGAAGAGCAAGTGAGAACTGCCACCTCGAATTTTCATCAAACCAAATTAAATAGTAAACTACTAACATTTGCTATGTAATGGCAGACGGCATTAAAAATGTTAAATGTGTAATTGTTGCCAATACTCATCTAATAAGCTTGTATAGCTGCAGTGAGATGCATTATTATTGTCACTAAAGTTGTCGTTTCGGTCGACTATTGTCGCTTGTCGCTGTCGATGGACTGTTGTCATTTAGTAAATAGACCTCCAGTTATCGCCACTCAAAACGATTATGTTTACATTGAACTCTTTGGAGAAGGAAGAGTTTGAATGGCTCTCAATAAGATGTCTTATGGTGGAATTACATAAAGCGTTGTTTGCAATAATATTGTTTATTAATTTTGTTATAATATTTTTAATGGTAATAACATAACATGTACGAAGTAAATAAATAAATAAAAAAAACTGTAAACATTAAAACCGTGTTTGTACAAAATTATTACTATCATTTCTGTCACCTTTGTCGTTGAAATAGTTTCTGGTATAATAAGATGATCGTTGTAGAGTTTGCTGTATTGATCACGATTTTAATTGGATGAGCGAAGCGAAGACTTCAATTTGACTTTCTGTTTTTTTTTTTTTTTCCACGTTACATACCCAGAAAATGGAGATTTTCTGTTT